>JAMXBB010000008.1:99687722-99853525 GCA_024138015.1 Lumnitzera littorea
TTTTTATGAACTAAAAATTGCGTGGAAAGCAATGGACTTCTAAGTCTCAATTTTGGGGAAATTTTGACCAAGATTTTATTTGGTTGGCCTTAGTAATTGATGAAAGCTGTCATTGTTAAGCTTTGAATTTGGAGCTGGAATGGATAATTCTAGTGTATGGATACTGGGTTGGTTCATGTTCGATTCACTGTACTGGAGAGTGATTTGAGTTGTTTCGGGCGTACTGTAGATTGTGGTGCACTTCACTGCATCATGGTGCATGCCTTCAGTGGCTATGAACCCCTTCTTCGAAGAGCTGGCCTCGAGTTTTCCAGATATTGTATTTCTCTCTGTTGATGTGGACGATGTCAAGGTAAAAATTCCATGCTTCAATAACCTTAAGTTTTCCAAATCTTCTGTTTTGGCTCTTTCTGGAATGCATTTATCTGCCGGTGCTTAAATGTGCATGTCTGCCTCATTTTCTATTGTCAAGTCAATACAAATTCTTGAGAGATTTCAAACAGATAAACGTGTATCATGGATGGAAGATGTGATTTTCTTAACTTCATAACTCCCTAATTTTGTGATATGAAGGTTGGCAGTATCGATATATTGGAAGAGGAACAGTAATTTCTTTGAAAGCTGGACTCTTCTGATTGTGACGATTGTTCGTGTATAACTATTGCTCTTCTAACTGTGAATCTATTAAAGTTTTGGTTTCACAGGAAGGATTTAGAGAGAGGTATGATCTCATTGAATCAATTATAGTATTAGACAAGGATGAAACTGATATGGTTTCTCTTATAAGTGAAGGTATTTTGCTTAGTCTTTGAAGTGGCTCTCATGTTTCCTTGTCCTCTCTGTTTTCTCTCTTTCCTTTTTCCCGGGTTTCCTACATCCCTTTTTGATAATCCAGTCTGTTTCACCATTGCCTTGGAGTCCAAAATAGCTATCAAATTTTCAGGTGTGTGGCTCTTTGCACTGATATGGAGGTTTCCTTCTATAACTCATGCTATGTATTGCAATCTAGCCTCTTCATAATCTGGCTACATTTTGTAAACAAAATACTGAAATTGAAGTTGGAATCTCACAGCATTTATTATTAAGAATCCAAGTAAGTTGGAATCATGGACAAACCTAGTGATTAAATAATGGGAATCCTGGATAAGGTTTACCTCATAAGAAAAATTCAATTTTTAAAACATTGATTGCATATTCTATAAGCAAAACAAGTGCATCGATGTGCACCAGTAAAAATCCTTCTTAATTTTTAATATAAGTAGGAGTCACTTAGTTATTACCTTTGGCATTTATTTATCCAAAAAAATAATCTTGTTGTATTGCATGATTTATTTATCTTCAAAGTATTATGGCCTCTTTGCATTATGAGGAGTTTTATGATTACAGAACATTTTACTTTTTAGAAAAGCATTTAACGTGTTTTTGGCCCAATACAACTGCTCAACCCTTTTAACTTCTACTCTTGTCTGAATCAGTGTGTAATCAGATTCTAGTAACTGTCACCCATAGTGTGAATTACTGCATGCATTATTTTGTTTTATTTTATTTTTTTCCAACAAAAAAGTACCTCGTCCTCATTAATGAAAAATATAATTGTGAATATATATATATATATATATATATATATATATATAAGTTATGTTTAAATGGGTGCCTTTTTTACTTGGCATTTCATGATTAGTCTTAACTTTTACAGGATATTTTATTGTATTATTTACCTTATCTTTTATATTTCCAAGAAGGAAGATGCCTTGTAAATGTGAAAAGTAACCATTGGATCCATATCAGCATGCACTAGTGTTAGAAGAGTGGATTTTTTTAAAAAAAAAAAAAATCTTTTTTACTTTTTATTAATTCCATTTTGGTCTTAATAAAGGCCAAGTCCAGCCCATTGGTGTCGCGTTCCTTGTCCATCCCTGTTTCAAATAAGAATTGACTTCTATACTTTGTTGCGTCAACTAGAAATAACTTTTAGTTATGTTCACTCTTGAGCAAGGAGTGATATATTTAGCAATGATTTTCATTGGATCCTCTTCCTGTGCCATGTTATCTTCACATTTTGCTGCCGTAGGGAAGTTTTCCGCATTTTGTTCTGTTAATTACAGGATGTGGACCTTCTGTGTGATACTTCCAACTATTTCAAGAAATGGGTCTAAACTGTCCAAAGCTTCAGATGAACAGCTGGTTTATATGGTGTGCCCACTTACACCATTTCAGAAATAGGTTTCTTTAAACAGAAAATATGGCCGTTTAGCGTTTCTCCGAGTGGTCTATTATTATCATCTTCTTGCCATATATACCTTTTCCTCTGTCAGCACTGTCTGTAGCAGTTCCTTGATATTTCTCTTGTCCCTTTCTATGCCCCTTTGTTCTTATTCATTACAAACCACTCTCACATAGTCACCATTTCCCTTCTGTTGATGTAGAGGCTGTTTCTTATGTATAATCGTTCTTGGACAAGTTTCTTTTCCATTTGCATTCATTGCCATTTACCTGGCTCTGAATATATTCGTTTGAGAGTTATTTCTTGTTCTGTATGTGGTTATGGACATAACTTTAGAGGTTAGTTATCTGGATTTCCACATTTCTTTCTTCTTTTTCTTTCAGTCAAATGCTGAAAGTTATAGCGTCTTTTCAATTTATGTAGGACGTGGCTAGTAGAATGGAGGTGAAAGCCATGCCTACTTTTCTGGTAATGAAGGATGGAGTGCCAGTTGACAAGCTGGTTGGTGCCAATCCGGAGGAGATTAGGAGAAGGATCGATGCATTTGTGCAGTCTTTTCGTGTATCGGTAGCTTAGTTACTATCAACAAAGGTAGTTCTAAAAGAAGTCTCAGCGTGTTTTCACTTCTCTTGTTATGGTATGGCCAGACTGGATAGATTATTAAGTTAATGATGAGTTGCTGCCTGTGGTTTGGCTGAATCCATTATCTACTCAGTAAGTGTTGGTTTTGCTATCCCAAAAAGGAAAGAGAAAAAAGAAAAAAACATGTGTTAGCGTTTGGACTATGTTAAGATTGATATTTGATTGTGTAAATATACGCAAACTTAGTGGAATTGCATTTCTTTGAATGAAAAGTGCAAACAATTGATGAACATGATCTACCGTTTCTTTTAGGTTTTGTACATAGTTTCACTGGTTTTGTACATAACGGTGTTGGGGTTTCCTCGCATTCTATCCTCCATTGTCTTTGTGTATAATTTTTTGATTGATTTGGTAGTCTTTCGATGGAAGTTAGAGGATGCATATATGCTAGCGGTATAAAGAGTGATGATCACCATTTACACGGAAAAAAAAAAAAAAACTACTAATAGTTCATGTACAGCCAAGCGATGTTTTCTATGCTTCTTTTGAGAGTTGCATGTGTTATCGTGCTAATTATCATTTTCCATAATTAAATCCCTCATTCCCTTGGAAGATTGGGGTCTACATTCTAGTGTTTTACTCCTATTGGGAAGGATAGAGTAGTTTTTCCTCTCTATATTGGGGTTACAAACTCTAATCCTTTCGTGGGAGTATTCCTCACAGATGAAACTATAATTGAGCTCATATGACAGTCAATTAAACAATTGTTCGTGGGATCAAAGCAAAAGCCGGCATAGATTGATTCTATAAAAGATCAAATCCCTAGTCAATTTCTATATATTTTTATTTTTATTTTCTTTTCCTTTTCTTCTTCCCCTTGTAACACCTAAGGCTATCTTCTTCAGTGATGCATCAATTTCAACTTGTGTGGACTAGCAATGATAGATCCGACCAGGGATGACTGCAAACCAGCAACCCATCCCAAGCCCGGATGCTTAAGGACCCAATGACGAATAACCCCAACCCTTTATGGTAATAAACGACAGTAACCCATTAGTTGCAACCAATGACCACAACTATGACAAAGTCTAGCTACCTTAGTAAGGGCAGTTTCCTAGCGATGATAGTAAACCCAAGCTTGAAAGACCCATCCAATCCAACCTAATCAAATATGTAATGCATCCCAATCTCCCTCCTGCATCTTTCACTTGATCTCTTGCACTCCCATGTTGTTGATCATTATTGCTCATCCCACCTCTATGTTATAGGTGATGCATTGCGACCTACCACCCCTTGTTATTAACCTAGCTCGTGAGTCTCCAGATTTCGTGTCTTCGGTATTCAATACCACCACCCCTTTCAACCATGTCTTAGTAGCCATAATTAACCCTCTTACTATGTTACCACCACAAATGCGAGTACTCAGATCTTTTCCTCACTAGTGCCACTCCTATGTGCCTATCGATCAGCATATTCCTCACACATATATTGAAACCACCCATTCACCCGCTATCTCATCCGTGAAAGTTGCTAATGTGGTCTTCACTAAATTATTAGTCGATAACTATCAGCTTTGACTCTATATCATGACCCCCTTTCTCATTTTAATTCATATTTTTTTGTGGTCTTACCGTCTTGGTTCTATTTTGTGAAGCAATTCTTACCCCAATATTTGCTTCTCTTCTTAATCTTGCTTATGCAATTTGGTTCCTCATCAGTTACATGATTTGAGCACACTGTTTATCTCAATCTCCATCATCATTCTTAGAGAGATTCATGATATCTTGGCAACCTATAATATTTAGATTGTCCTTTGTCAATGCTTCCCTAAGGATTCCATGGTGGAGGAAATAGAACTCAAATAGTGTTTCCTTGCCTGGTGGTTGAAAAGAAAGTTCATGACCTAATATCTCCGTGAGCTAAAATCCATAGCCGGCTAGGTAATTTCCAATAATTGGGCACTCATTTAATGGGACTTCATCACTCATTCCTTCCGTGGTTTCCCTTGAGATTGATACTATTGTCACCATAGCCATTAACCCATTGCTCACACATTGTAGCAACTCCATGTCATTCTCATCAATTATAAACAATAATATCAAGCATCATGATGAGGATGACACCTTTGCCTTCATCATACATGCTCTTCACACGTAAAATACCTCCTTTGCCTAATAAGTTAGGGTTGTGATCGTTGTAGATACTCAACTAGTTAGGATGCATGATTGTTCTTCTAACTTAGATGCATGCTCGTCTCGACATTAGCACTACTAAATGTAAAGTTTAAATAGAATGACCTAAAAATTTAACAAAATAATATAAGAATGTTTAATATTCTAAAACAATGGAAAGTAGCAAATCTCATAAAAATAATTTATCTTGACAAGGGAATATGATCCCTATTAGTCCTATTCCTTTAGTATCTTGCAATAACACAAAACATGGAGGCTTGACTAAGGTTACAATTGACTAAAACCATACATTGTTGGTTATCCTACATTATCATTATGCTATTTATCGATAGGGCTATTTAGGCTTTCACCAAGTTAAGGAAGCTTACATGGATGACCGACTTGTAGACAATGAAGGGGATTACCTCAAATCCCACTCTTCATCTCTTCCATTTTGTTGGCTTCACTTGTACTCTACACTAGGTTACTTTAATAGTAGAGACTTTTTTCTAAGTTAATTTCTTTAGCTTTCCATGGTCCTTCTCTATCTTATGTCTTAGCTTCTCTTTAACCTAGTAATGAACAAATATGAATTTGAACTCTTTAGTAGGCTTATTTTGCATTGAACTCAATAGCTTTAAGACCTTGAACTTAAAACCTACCTAGATTTCCTCCTTTTCTTCTATAGTAATTAAGGTTGCAAACCTATTATAAATGGGGTAATCTTTTATATAACTTAAAACCTATCCTTATCATAGGGGTTCCATCATATTTAATAGTAAAACTAGCAACATTTTTTCCATCCATTTTAGATCAAAAGCCAACTTTGATACCATTTGTCACACGTGGAATGTCCTCAATACTTTGCATGTACGATACTTAAACATTCTGAGCTCATTGATGAGGGACTAAGTTGGCCTTCTTGTTAAAAAATTTAAGATCATGTTAACTCAAGAGAGAAACTTTGTAAGAGATAATATGAACACAAACATATTAGACGATCTATAAATGAGGGGAGAACCATTTGATGTATTAGAGGCTTTCACAAATTGATGGGTAAAATTATTTTGATCTAATGATTATGATAAAATCCTAACTAAGCTATTCTAACTGCCTCCATCTACCAAGGTTCAACATATCTAAACAATTGTAGAGCATTTTTCGAAATGGATCGAGTCTTAGTTGTGGATTTTACATATAATGGATTTTTATGTACAAGTAAAAATGAAGAATAGGCTTGGGAAAGAGCCTTTAACACGATCTCCCTTGTGACTTCCACTCTAAACTCTCACTTTGATAGTAACCTAACTTGACTTACTCCTTCAAAGATATGTTTATACTTACTAGACATAAGTTTAAAGGAGGGAGCCATATAGTGTCACATTTTGTTTCAATGGAGTTTGGTATATCCCTAAGACTTTGAGCTAACTTCATAGCACAACACATCACAAGTTTCATGTATTGAGATACATGATGTAGATTATCCTCCTCTTGGTAGCCATGATGGAGGAGTCAAAGAGCGAGGTTTGGGCTTTTCCTTTACAGGCATTACACTTTTATAGTAATAGTAATAGTATTAGTATTAGTAATAGTAATAGGAAGATATATTTTGGATGTATACATATAGCTTATCATACATAAACTCACATTGTCTTATTATAAATGATCATATTTTGTTTTGATGCGTATTTCTATATGAGTTAATATGTTCAATGATTGATAGGAATCGTGTTAAAAAAAAAAAATGGTTGGTAGGAATCAAAGTTCAATTACTCGATCCCAAGCCTAAGGCTTACTTGGATTGGTTTGTCGAGCCTTTTTTGCCCAATCCACTAGAGGGGAAACCAATGTTTGAGGAAGTCTAAACCATATGAGTACCCCAACTCCCACCAGGCATACATTATATGTCCAGGTAGTGGATCTGATTAGTTGGTCGACTTAGACAACTTTGTCCTATCTATAATTAGCTCACTTGAGCTATCTTTAAGCTTCCCATTTCCCGATCAGAGCTGTTTGAGAACCTTTGCTCTAATCTCGTTCCATATAGATTTTGTTATCACTACTAGAATGATGCCTAACCAATGTATTGCACGTCTCTGCACAGTGTCCTTTGTATTATAATCTAGTGCATATCTCATTTTTTTTTTGTCCTTTCTCATTTTTACCCTCTTTTATACATTTATATATTCTATTTTTTGTTAAGTTCTTAGGTTGTCCTTGATTGTATTTTTCCTATCATGTAAAACCTTAATGAGTTGAATATAAAAGTTTTCCTTTTTATATAAATTTGTCGTCGGTTAATAAAATTATGTCTTCTTCTCCTTTACATTGTTCTTGCATGAGCTTAGCTTAACCATGCGGTTCATTGCTACTCTTGCCCAACCCTTAAGCAGGTTAGTGATAAGTGACTCAATTTTCTTATATATGCATCATATCAAGTAAGGATTTAGATTTACATATGATTTGTCTTGCATCATATCCATGAGTTAGTGCATGAGTTTTGCTTAACCATTTGTTAAAATCCACATTTACTTTGGTTATAAGTTAGTGGGACACACCCATATGTGTGTGCATGATATTGCTTCCCTTCCCTGTATTCATCTACATGAGGCATATGAACGATTCATTGTGCACTTCAATATGTCATTAACTTATTATTGATTTTCAGTCGGAAGTTTGTAGTTGGATTTGGGCATTAGAATTTGCATCTTTGGAGTTTAGTGTTTGCGTTTGCATTTGAAGTTTTAGCTCGAATTGGATATTGGAGTTTGCATTTGGAGTTGGATTTTGACATTTTAACTTGCATTTTAGAGCTTAAAGTTTGTGTCTTGGCATATGATTGTTACAAAACGTAATGTATTGATATGTTTCTTGCACTTCCGATACATATGTGCTTAGAGTTTTTATAGTGTACCCTTGAATGCAATATTAACTTGTACGAGAACACATTTCACATATGTGCCTTTAGGATACCTTAATCGTATACATGTTTAATGCAAAATCTACCTGCAATGAAAACAAACCGTGTATGTGCCTTTTGGGATCCTACTGGCCAAATTACTTTTCCAACCACTTATTTAAGAAAATATTTTTTTAAGATTGTGTTATATTGGTCGAAACTCCATATAAAAAAATATAATAAACACGAAAATTCTAAAAACTGTCCATGATAAAGCTAGAAGTCGGATGATCCCATACATACAAGGAGTTCCATTATATATATATATATATATCATGATTACTACTCATGATTTCTTCAACTGTTGTTGATCTGTTCTCTTTATCTTTTTTTTTTTTTTTTTCGACTGATGATTGATGCTTATGATTTCTTTCTCTCACCAGACAAGTAGATTGACAATAGTTGGACGCGAACCTTAAATTACCAAATAGGGCATCAGTTGAAGGGAACATCCAACATAGTTTTGATTTAGGGTTAGGAATTTTAATTTGGATTAGAGTTTCAATTTGGATATTTCATGGTTAGAATTTTTTAATATGGATTAGGGTTATGATTTTGATTTTTTATGTACAGTAACTTCAAACCTCCTAACACGATGATTCGTGGGTTTTTTTTTTTAATTATTTTTTTGAATGTATTAGGATATTATGGTCATTTTAATCACCTATTCAAACTTTATTCTTTCATCCATTTTTTAAATTAAACAATTAATTAAATAATATAATAAGTATTCATGATTTATTACACTTTTATTCCATTCCCCTGTATTAGTCATTTCATTTTCTCTTTATTATATTCAATGTACTAAATGAACTAAATGAGTCGGAAACTTCTTGATGCTGTGTACGAAAAGTACAATAAAATTCAAAGTTTGAGATTCATTTATATATAAGAAAGTAAAGAACTATTTAGGTTTTTACATCAATCAGTCACGTGTTATTATTAGTTAAAGATATGTAACAATATAAGCAGAGTGATCATAATAATAAGGTATTCGACTTGTTTGATTTGCTTAAAAACCCTTTGTTTATTAAGGTTATCAAATGAGTTTTGAGATTTAAAGAGACTCAGTGCTCAATAAAAATAATATAATAATAATATAATATTAAATAAACAAAAAGTAAAGTATTTATTACTATCTTACATCTCTAACCTTAATTTTTTCTCCAATTTTCATTTACTTTTTTGTCTCCAGTCTCTGCTATCTTCTCCTTCTTCCTTCAAAAACCAAAACTTTTGACTTTTCCAGTCCACTTTCGTACATCTCTTTGAAAAACGAAACCCAACTCTCAATCAGTATTTGCATTTAGCGTCCTCTCACTCACATGTTTGTTCTTTGTTTTGACCTTAATTATGCCTTTACTTCTTTTTTTTTTTTTAAACAAGATTCCATTTTCTGGTATTATGGATTGTGTCGATTCAATTTTCATCCAGATTGTAGTTAGCGTGGTGGCGTTGGTGAACTATACATTTCAAATTTGTTTAGATCCATGTGTCTTTCTACTTTTTGTGGGTTTGATTGTAAGAGGTCGTCTGGTTTTTATGATTGTAGAATGCAAGAAAACGATATTGACCATTTTTTTATTTCCATAAATTTTGAAACTTTTCTTTATTGGGTTTCATTTAGTATTGGTTCTGCTTGAATTTGGGTTGAAAATGAAGGCTTCTTGTGTTTTCAGTTTGTCCTAGTCTTTTTTTTTTTTTTTTTTGCTTTTTTAGTTCTTGATTAGTTTTGGCTCATGATTATCTAGAGAGAGAGGAAAAGGGTTCGTGTTGGTTTTTAGTTTCATGATTTTATTTGAAAGTGTCAAGATTCAGTCATGAAGAATTAGTGTGAAGTAAAGATTTTATTTTATTTTTGTATAAAATAGAGGAGGTGGTTTTAATAATAAGTAAGCATTTTTGGACCAATCTAATCTCTTGTCACTTGTTGCTTTCATTAAAAGTTTTATTCATATTTCTTGTAGACAATATATAATCCATGGAAGTGCAGAAATTGGATCCAAGACTATTATTGACTGTTGGGTTACCAACCGTGATGTGGATGATGAGCCCGGTAATAAATATAAGAATAAACTCCTGCATAATAATCAAAATTTTGAAAAAATAAATCATGAATAATGAAGTCTATCGACCGTCCAAATCGTGAATGTATTGATAATGCACTTGATTTGTTTCAATTGAAAGCGTGGACATGTGTGATTATGTAGCTTGGATTAATGTTAACCTTGTCGAAAAAAAAAAAAAGAAATGAGTAATTTCGACTTTCTATTGGTTGAAAAATCATTGAGTAATTTTGGTGTAGGCTTGACCCTCCTTGTTATACATATGCATGAAAATCGTATTTCACGTGATTGGTATAATCTATAAATCCTTATCTTCTCGTCTTGTTGATAACTTTCTTGGCATTTTATTTTCTTACTACTCTCTTTTATGCAATACAAGGAATATGAATATAGTTAATGAAATTGAGACTCGGATAAATATGGGTATAAATGCCAATGATAATAAGGAAGGTCCAATTTCAATTTCTGAGCTTCAAAAATAAGTACCATCAAGAAAACCAATAAGTACATCAAATTTTCAAGTAGTAAGCAATGCAGGATAAAGCGAACATACGAGCAAGTGTAAGTTGATGTCTGTTGTATAAAATAATATGGTAAAAAAAAAAATTGATGGGGAGTGTAGAGTTAAAAAAAATTCATTTTTTCTCTTTTTTTAACCCGATTTATATTAACTCCAAACCTGCTTAACATAAATTTCTCAAACAAGCTTAGAAAATGTTTCATTTAAAAATAATTATGAAAAGGAGTTGCCACCTAATTAAAATTGAGAAAGAGTGAATTTAGGGTCTGTAGGTGGATGAGCCCTAATTTTAGCCACTAACTTACGATTTTGTAAAAAAAAAAAAATAATAATTTCTTTCTTAAGAAAAATAGAAACTAGAAAAAATATAAGCTTAGAGGTTACCTTATTAAAACCCAAAGGTTTTCATAAAAAGGTCCATGAAATAATTAGATGGGACTTAAATTTTAATTTCCAAGTAAAATGTTTTTTTTTTTAATTTAAAAAATGAAAAGAATTTGAAAAAAAGGGAGAAAAAGAATTTTTTATTTATTTTGGGTTGCTTGAAGTATCTACATACCACGAAGTGAAATAATGCCTACAAAGTTTTTATTGATCAAATTTTAGTGCATGGGCTAATTTTATTTATTGAGAACTCTTATCATTTTAAGTTCTTACATTTTATTAATTTTTAGACAAATGATTTTGGTCCTCTTTGGAAACTTTAAGAAAAACCCCTCAATTGTGACAAAGAGCCAATTTAATATTTTTTTTATTTATAAAAAACATTTTATGTGTGAGAAAAACTAATTTTGAGAGAAAAAAGCCTATTTTATTTGAAAATCACTTTATTTAAAATAAAGTCCATATCCGTAACATAATCAATAACATGGCAACAATATGGCAAACCAATGATTCACCAATCAACATGATAATTATTAAGATCAAGCCAACATGCTAAATTATTAAATCCAATTCAAAATGTTATTTTATTCAAATCAACAAATTATATTAAAGCTAAACCAACAAAGCATGCTATTATTCCAATTTAAGCTAATTGACATGCTAATTATTAAATTTATGGTAAACAAACTAGCATGCTGATTATCATGCTTATTATTAATTCATGTTAGTTATTAAAACCAAATCAAGTTTATTAACATGCAAACCATTCAAATCAAACATCTTAATTAATTCCAACCAACATACTAATTATCTAAGTTTATCAAATTAACAAATCATTATTTAAATTAAATATCACAAACACATCATCTTCATAAATGCATGGCAACAAAAGATCAAAACACATTTTTTAATTTTCTATATTTCCTCCCCGTTACCCAACCCCTGTTTTAACTTACCTGACAAAAATGTGGACCGTTCAGTGGTAGTTTGGTCAATTCTCAAGGTGAGGCTAGTGGCTTTAGAATCTTGAGATGTCGAACTATGAAACTGTACGTACCTCCTTCAATTGCCTTAGAAACTTCAACTAAATGATGAATAATACTTAAAAATCACCCTTCTAATTTCCAATTTAAACTCCCCTAATTCAATACAAAATTGAAAGTAATAAGAAACCTAGGCTTTACTCTAGGATGAGAGTAGAATGTTTCACTATTTTATCTTTGATTGATTTTCAATATAATCAGAGAGATCAAAGAGAGAGAGTAAATTTTGTAATTCTAGAGTTTAGTATGAGAAAGTTGTGATTGCATTGAATTGATACATTTGTAATGCTTAAGAAGATTTGAACATGTGGAGAAAACCTATATTTATTGTACTATATCAAGATTACTCTCTAAGAAACTTCCAATTTTCAAAAGATCACATCTTGCTTAAATGGGCAAGTTCATATGTGCAATTGGGTTTTTTCTATTTCTGACCAAGTTCAAGTGTGTTTTCGCACAAATTAGAGGCAAATAAGCATATATACAACTCAATTGGGATGTCCTTGCTCATTTTGATTAAGTATCTTAAGGCATCTTGTGAGAATATGCTTTAGTTTTGTTACTTTTCTTTTATGTACAAGATATGTGTATATATTCGTTACTCGAATTTATCATTTTTATTTTCCAAAAATTCATTAATGACAATTCAAAATTTTGGATATGCTTAAGTTACATTTTTTATTCCCTTTCTAACAATTATTTTTTCAAGATTTTTAGTTGCAAAAAATAGGTGAAATCGAATAAAAAATACCCAAGTGTCACTTACCATGTTCAAGTAAGACTCGAGCTTTCTATTCCTCAACTTATAGTATGGGAAGAGGAGAATGGGTCCTTGACCTAGTCAAACAAAGTGCCATGTGGCACCATGTGATTGGACCACTCATTGCCATGTGGCACACAAACATATGTCACGTGGTGTCATGTCAACGCTATGTGATGCTCAACAATTAGTGTCACGTGGCACCTAAATTTATATACTACATGGCACATTCGAACACTTAATAATGTGCCACATGTCACCCTTGGCACCCTCCTTTTTTTTCCATTTCATTTTTCTCTTTATTTATGTTTTTATTTTCCCTTTCTCACCGATTTTGATGTCGACTTCATTAACACCCCACCCCATATTAACAAAACCTCTAAAAAGTCATATTAACACACTTTAATAAAATGTGGAGTCTCTTAAATATATTTTTTAAAATGATCAAATTTGACCTAATTAGGAAATCGTTTTTTACCCGTATTCGGTTTTAATTCAAAATTTCAAATACTCATGAAATACCTATTTTAAATCCGATTGAAGTGAGGTTTGAGGCCATGATCTTTTTAAAAATCGAATTTTCAAAACAGGTTAGCTGAACTTGGCCTAGAAAAATTACTTTTTAATAAATGTCATTTTTACTCCAAATTCCAAATTCCCAATTCCATTTAATCGCATATGTTAGTTTTGATTTTAGAAGTCATTTTTAAACTTGAAAAGTATTCCTACCTCGAATTGCCCCAAATGTACCATTGTGCATCACTTTTATGATTTTTAAGAAATTTTTATTTTTTCAAAATTTTTGGTTTTTTTTTTCTTAAATTTTTGTTTTCCCTTTCTAAAATTATTTTTGTATTTTTCATTTTTTTTCTATTTCTTATTTTTCAATTTTATATCTCTTCTTTATTTTTTTATTTATGGCATTTTTTTCTTTTCAATTTTTACATATTTTTATTTTTTTTGTATTTATTTTATATTTTGGCCTTTTTCGAAGAATAGGAGTTTCTAAAATAGCAGTAGACTTGGGGAGGGCAACAATAGAGTGTCTATAGGGTGGAAGTCGCTATATATAATCTTTGTAACAAAAAACTGAAAGCACTTAGTGCAAATAGAACAAAATATTTGCATAACCATTTGCGGAGGTGCCTGTAGTACAAAAAACAACAAGACATAAAGCAAAGTCTTTTGTCAATTAAGAAAAAAGAAAGTGAGCGTAGGAGTGGACCGAGTGGTTTATTAGTAGGAAATTGGTCTTTTAATCAAGAAATCCTAAGGAAAAAACTTACAATGGCAGTAGTTGTCCATATGTACCCTATTTCCATGATTGAGTATGAGTATTGTAGGGATTTTCTTAATTGTGTTCAACCTCTTTTAAACCATGTAAGTCTTAATAGGTTGAGAAAAGAGATTATGAGCATCTACCATGGTGAAAAGGAAAAGTTGAGTGTATTGTTGAAAGGAATTAATTGTCGGGTTGCTACAACAACAGATATGTGGAACCTACATTTTTTGTTAAACTATATTTATATTTTTATGTAATTTTCTTATATGTTTTGACTCTTCACAACAATGAGATTTTAGCTAATTGCTTGTTTAATTCTTTGTTGTCTTGAAATTTGGATAGAAAATTATCTCTTATGATGGTAGATAATTATTCAACTAATGATGCCATGATCACAACCTTAATGTCCAACTTATGAAGGAATGAGCTTAATCATTGTAGGAAGGCACTTTATATGCGATGTTGTGCACATATTTTGAATTTGATTATCAAGGAAGGTTTATTTATCATAGAAAAAGCAATAGAGAAGATACATGATAGTGTTGCATTTTGGCCAACGACACCATCTTGAGTATAGAAGTTTGAAGAGGCATTTAGGCATTGGATATTTCATATGAAAGAAATCTATGTTTAGATTACAAAACTCGATGGAATTCCACTTATGACATGCTCATCATGGCACTTGGATATAAAGAAGTGTTTTACAGAGTTTAGTATATGGACAAACACTACAGATGTCTTCCAATAATAATGACTGGGAATTGGCAAAAGAGATTTGCAAGAAATTGGTCATCTTTTACGAGGTAACTAATCTTTTCTCTAATACTAGATATCTAACTACAAATTATTATTTTGTGAAGTTGTTCAAAATTAGGGAAGCATTGATTGCGTAGAAGAATTCTTTTGATGTTAATATTAGTATAGTAGCTGATAGGATGCTTGAAAAGTTTGAAAAGTACTTAGGCATTGTATATATTATTATGGTTGTTTATATTGTTTTGGATCCATGTTTTAAGATGAAGGTTGTAGAAATTGAGTTTCCTACTATATATGGAGGGAGTGGTTACAAAGAGATAGAATATGTTAGGAACACTTATTATGACTTACTTCTAAAGCTCCTTTGGCAAGTGGTGATAATGCTTTTGATGATTCAATAAAAGCGAGGTTGTTACAATACGAGTACTAAATACAATAAGGGTGGTATGATGCCTTATGCCAAAAGTAGTGAATAATCAAACCAATAAATATTAATAAGTTTATTTTAACTACTTGGTCCAAAAATTGCAACAATGAATTGATAAGATATTTATTAGTATAGCTTTATAAGTTAGTACCACAATTTCTCATAATCCATGTAGAATACTTAACCAATAAGTATCTTAAGTTCCCCTCACATGTGCCCTCTCCCCCTAACATGTAATGTCTTTGTCGTAAGACCTTATAATTGGGTGTAGTACTTCCCTCTTTTTGTTTACGATTTGAGCCACCTACTACTTATAAGTTATCTTGGACTAGGAGTCAATACCCTAATGACATTCCTTGTCCTCTTCGAACCTCTTCTTTAAATTAGAGTTAGACCCAATTGTCCACCTATTAGTATGGGGTTAGCTTTGATATCATTGTAACATTCTAAGCCAAAAGTAGTGAATAACTAAGCCAATAAATATTAATGGGCCCATTTCGACCACTTGTTTCAAAAGTTGCAATCGTGTGTTGATAAAGTATTTACTATTATAGCCTTATATGTTACTACCATAACCTCTTACAATTCATGTGGAGCATTTAATCATGAAGTATCATAGGTGGTTAGGTAAAGTTAGAGTTGGACTACTACTTAGAAGAACCTTGTGTTGCCTTGGAGTGATGATTTCAATATCCTTAGCTTGTGGAAATTAAATGGAATTAAACTTCATACATTGCAAGAAATAGCTAAGGATTTGTTAGCTATTCCCACACTAACATTTGCTTTTGAATTTGCATACTACCAGTTGACGAGTAATTGGCTCGCATAGAAGTTGACTCAATCTAGAGGCAATTAAGACATTGATGTGTCCTCAAAGTTGGTTATCAAAAGATCAAGGAGGTTATAGTTTTTATTACATAATAATAACTTTCTTTATTCTTGAAAATAATTTCTATTATTTATTTCTTAATATATTTTATGGAACTTTCTTTCTTTATAGGTTTGGAGATAATTAAATTTGCAGCAGAAGATGAGACGTGAAGTCTAAAAATATAAGGGTTAAACAGAGTTAGAAAAATTATATGATGGATGACTTTATTTTATTCTACAAATTTTCAATGGGTTAATGTCACGATTTATACCTTAACTTTGTTACTTTTTACAATTATACACTTGAAGTTTCAACTAGTTTAATTATACATCTAATTGAAGATTTAGTTGTCATGGTCTATACTTTAATTAACTTCAATTCGTATCATTAGTCCATTAAGCATGATTAGCTAACAAGATGGCTGCTTATAACCATAGGGGGCTTGCCTAACCTCTCATAGGTGGTTGTTGACCACCCTCTATGAAATTGTGAGTCGTAACCTACTTAAAAAATATATGTTGTAGAACTCACTAGCAATCATTTGTGGTCGTTTACAACCTTACTAGGGTTACATGAATCCCTTAAGGCTACGATTGACCATTCCTTTGGTAAATTGTATTGATTGGGCTAATGGTATGAATTAAAGGTAATTGAGGTGTAGATCTTGACAATTAAATCTTTAATTGGATGTATAATTAGATAAATTGAAACTTTAGGTGTATAATTGCAAAAAGTGGTAAAGTTGAGGTATAAACCATGACAATGCCCCAATTTTCACTTGTTGTTTTCATGATGTTGCTATTGCTAGTGCTTTTTGACAATCTATGTATTCTAGCATTTTGGATTTTTTTTTTTTTTTTTACTCTATTGACAATATGGCGGGTAGGCTTACATATTGTTTCATGATTTAGTGTTCTATAAATATATTATGAATGAAGTATGATATGTTTTTATGACTTCTCCTCTAGTATGTCCTCATTGTATAGCTTATATATTATAAATATAAATAATGCAAATCAATTTCTCATGTAACGAATAATGAAGTAAAAAATAGTTCTTTAGAAAAAAAAAAAAAAGATCTTGTAAGTTAGGAAACGAGTACCTCATAAGAATAATGGGACGGGTTATGGGTATAAGGCTAAAAACTCCATAAGGTTTTTAGGACGGGTTTAGGAACCATAGGATAGTAGGATAGGTTTTGGGTTCCTAATGACCCATTCCAGACCCGCCTTGTTTCCATGCCCAACATGCTAAAACTTTACTTTCATTCTAAAATCACCGAATGTACTCATATAACTACTGGTCTAACTATAATATGAATGACTCATAGGCAAGTTATTTTAGTTCACAATGACATATACATAACCAGTTTAGGTATCTAACTTCAATAATACTAAAACAACAATAACCTCATATCATCTTAAAAGGAACCAACATCAATAATTGTAGAATCACATCAATAAGTTTCAATAAGAGTCCTCTCTAACATCATTTGCCTAACAACCCTTATCATTATCATGGTAATAATAGTAACTTCAACTATCCTCATCCTAATAATAGTAGTAGACATCTCTTGCTTCATCATAATCAATCATCTCATCATAAGCAGTTGAAGTTGAAATAGACAGCAAAAGTGAGCCTAAGCCCAGTATGTAATATCATACTAACATATACATGTATACATACTGGAAATATCATAGACATTTAATGTAATCAGAGAAAACAAACATTCAGATTATTATATTTTGTTTAAGTCTTCAACCCTTACAGGGGTATTCAAACCCTGCACACACTTATAGTAGTTAGATATATAATATAGTATATATATTGGTCCTAAGTGGGAACTACTACCTCTGACCCCATTTAATATGATGTCGAGAACTGATAGCTCTAAGCCCAACTTTAGCCTCAACATCCTTAAATCTATCTTAGATCCTTTCGATATGCAATCTACTAGGGGCAACATCATATATCAATCATCAAAGTGCTCCTTAAGATTTAGGCATCTTTGGTCTGTAGGTCGAGCCAATCACAAGCATTATATGTATTTTAGGTTGAGTAGTTATTAATCTATTAAATTTTCTATCCTAATATCCCCATACAAGATACACTAGATCATGTACTTGTGATTATGAAATAAAGTTAATAATCTAAACAAATTGAACTAGCACTTACTTAACACAATATATTCTAATATACTACTAAATCCATTAATCCACTATCTTTTGTATTTAATTTATTTAACTTATATACATATGCATATATATGCATATTACAATAATATACTTTAGAATAAATATTATACAAGTTAACATAGATATGTTAATTAATTTACTGAAAGGGTTAATGTCGCATTTAGTACCCAAGTTTTATTGAAATGTATAATTTACTACCTGAACTTTTAAAAAATCATTTTAATACCTAATTAAAGTCTTATTGGTCATTTATATTACCTTACTAAATTTCGTTAGTTTTCGTTTGTAGATGTGACATGAGTTGACTTGTGGCAATGACTTAAACTGACACTTAGTGTTATGCTCCAAATAAGAAGAGTCATAACAGTCCCGCTGTATAAATTAATTTAAGATCGAGGCTGACCTCACAGCTGCAATCATAGATACAATTTATACAAGGGGTATACAACTCAACCAGCTTAAAAGGTCTATTCTAACACCTATTAATAACCAAACCTGTGGTAGAGTTTTAGAAATTATTTGTTATATACAACTTGTTGTCTTATAACACAATAGTACTAACATAAACGTCTTACATCCAGAGTTATAATTTATGATTAGAGTTTATCAAAAAGCTATGAGTTTATAGACTATTTATATAAGTTAAGAAATTATTGGACTCTCAAGGAATTCTCAATTAGTTTTCTCAAAAACTCAAAAAGTCAAAAGCCCAAGTTCAATTGATTCCTCGTTCCTTACTTTCCTAAACAACAGCATACTAACTTGGGAACAGTGGTATCGAAACATCTCGACCTTACTCAGCACCTGCAAAAGAGTCTATAGGGATGTGAGTACAACTAGCTCAATAAGTGGGACGGAGTCAAAAGAGTATCATATAATCACAAGTAAGATTATTAATGATGATGAAATGTAATTGCACAATATTATCCGGTCCATTGTGAGGTTAGAGAAATTATATTCGCTCTAACCTGAATTGAAGAGTTTCATCGCGACTCAAGTCAAACCAAACCTGGGCTTGTACAATAGAGAACACCCTTCTCTCATGACTGCCTTTGAACTACGAGCCCCACTCTTACCGTGACTTCCTCGCCTGTCACTTAGTTTAATTAAGGATGGGGAAATAACCATTTCATATAAATTAGTCATCAATTACACAAAATGTTAAATTATTTTTTTATTTAGTACCTATTCAATAATTAAGCTGTCTTATAGCCTTCTTAAACATGGTAGTGAACGAAAATTGTTAAATGTTCCACTAATCATTAAATGTTGGTTATTAATAATGCAAGTTATGATTTTATTTTCTATAAGCTTATAGTACCTTTTCTATAATCTTCTAGTTTGTTATACATGGTAGTTGTTTAACAATTGCAAATCTACCATATAGTTAATGTTAATTTGACCAAATTACATAAATGAAATAATTAGATAATGATAGAAGTTAGATTAGTTCAATTGTCTCTTTACTAATTTGGAAACTTTGTGTTTTCTATATTTTGGGTTTTCCCGTTACTGCTTATTATATATAAAGTGGAGTCTCACTTAAACTACATGTAAATAAAAAAAAAAAAATGATGCTTAGTTCTTTTTTTTTATTTTTTAACTATATTACTATCAAATACGTACTATTAAATAGTCGCATTAAAAGTATAAGTGTTAAATCAACTATGTACAGAGAAAAAAACTAATAAGTTGCTCGTGATGGGTAATCTCAAAAGCCATTTTCTATAATGATAATACCCTCCTATGTTGATTTCCTTTTAGGAGATTATTATTAAACATGTTATGTCTCAACAACTTCTAGACATTGAACATAAACTTAGTATAAACAAACATCAATAGCATCAGTGTATCGTATCAAACTAGACTAGGCTATTCGACTGTAGTTATTATATCGCTATTACAAATGATATCAATTGTAAAAAAAAGTTTACTGACATTTTAATGGCTTACAGGGGCAAAATGAGGATGTTAAAAGATCTTAAACTTGACTTGATCCATGAGAGTTAAACGTGATGGCTAATCAGACGGGAATTGGAAGCGGGATGCAATAAGAAGAAGAAAACATTGTAATTTATACTTTTGTTCTTTTTCAGAATTTTGTAATTATTTTGGTCTTTTTTTTGCCTCATTTTCTCATTATATTTGGTTTTTGGTTATAGAAAAATTATTCTAAACTATAACATGAGTAAAATGGAGTCCTTAGAATATTCTTTCAACTATTTGGGAGTTTTGTAATAAAAAAAAAATATGATTTTGCTTGTGCATGCAATTTGATGGTTTGATACACCTAGGTAAGAAAATCATCTATTCAAGATGAGTTATTCATGATAGAAGAATGAAAATTCGAACCAATTAGATCCATTGGAAATCCGATTTGGCTCCGGTGGCATGGAGATGCATGTAGTTGGTTAAATATAAGCATGTTGGTTAGATTCTTGGTGCATTTAACATGAGTTGGGTGTTCAATGGCTAGATTCTTGTAGTTGGTCTTGTGGTACTGTAATTTGATCGATGAGCTAAAAGTTAAGGTTTTGATTATTATAGTTCATGCATTTTCTCATGCTCATTTTACAACATTACTTCCTTTTTGTTTTATTTTTATTTTTATTTTTTATTTTTGGTTCCATTTGCCATCTATATGGTTTAAAATAATATTAAAAAATATGGATCTCTTTCTAATATATCCATTAATTTAACTTAGCAAACCACAATTCACAATGTTAAGGAAGATAGGACAAATGTCAACAAAAATCTAATTAGATATAAAATTGATCCTTTAAAAGTTCAGATAATAAATTTACCATTTTACAAAAGTTTGAGTAATAAACTTATCATTATCATTATGTTTCATAGTACTCGGTAAATGGTGTTGATGGCTGTTGGTGTTTCATGGTGGAGCTCGTGGTTGGAGTTGCTTGTGTACTATTTAATAAGAAAACAAAAACAAAAGAAAAGAAAAGAAAAGATCAGAGATCGGGAAATATTGCTACCGTCCGTCGGCGATGCATTCTCATGGAAGGATGTAGCTCTTTTCCTCGTCGAAGTAACCTACTGTACAAACCAATTATTCCATATTATGAGTTATTATTTTATTATAATTTACTTTTTTCTTCCCCAAGTGCCAATTATTAAGTTACTCAACAAAGCATGGTGCGGTTTCCATGTTCTGATCGCAAGTCATCTTTGTGATGGGAGCCAATATGCTATATTATTATTATATCTTATTATTTTATTATAATTTAGTTTATTTCTTTCCATATCATGTGCTCATTATTATTAAGTTATGGAATTAAGTAATATGGTCAGTTAGTTTTGTAGTACTAGTGCTAAATTCAATTACCGGCGCTTATATCTATGATATTTAATTTCAATAAGGGTTAATGCTGTATTTGGGGTTTGAACTTTATTGAAATGGACAATTTATTATCCGAACTTTGGAAAGATTAATTTAATATCTAACATAAGTTTTTTGTGATCATTTATACTATCTGATAAAATTCCATTTACTTTCTTTTATTGATGTGGTGTGAGTTGACACGTAGCAGTAGTTTAAATTGACACGTGATACCTTTTTTCTCTATTAGATTATATTTGCTGATATGGCGTTAGTGGTTAGTTGGTAGTGACTCTAACTGCCATGTGGCACCCTTTTTATTTTTTCCTATTAGTTTACATTTACTAACATGACATTAGTTGATATGTGGCAATAGCTCTAACTACCACATGTCAACTAATGTCACATAACGCAATTTTTTTTCTTAAAGGAAAAGTTATTTTTCATTCCAACCAAATGCAACAAAGATCCTAACATAGTATATATTATACTAAGCTCATAAACATTATTCTTTACATAACAACTTAAGATAACCTATGTTAGAATGAAAAAATATTTTTTTCCATAAAAAAAAAATCGTGTCACATGATATTAGTTTACACATGGTATCACATGGCAATATGTGGACCATGTGTCAATCAATGCTACATCAATAAATATAAACTTATAGAAAAAAGGTGTCACATGGCAACATGTGGAATTGGAGTTACCAGCACATATCAACAAATGTTGCACCAGCAAATACGAACTAATGGGGAAAAAAAGCCACTAAGTGTAAACCTCTAAAATTGAGTTTAGGATAATTGAGCCAGATTTAGAGTTTTTAGGAAAAGTTATATAATTAAGTTCAAACTTTACAACTAAGATAGAAAAGTCAAACGAAGTGACACAGCGAAGTTAGATTTTGGAAGTAATGACCAAAAATCTCAATTTTGCCCTTAGAAGTAAGATTATTCAATATAGTACTGAAATACTCGGAACTCTTAAAATTGAGCTTAGATTGCGACGAAAACTTAAAGATAAGTTAATTAAGTTATAAAATGAGATAATATAATATAATTTACTATATGAATATATACATATTTTTATGAGTATACACAGTATAAATAATAATTATACTTGTAAATTAACTCAAAATTACGTAATTATATATAATATGTTGAATTCATGCAAATAATTAAGAGAAAATATCTTAAAAATAAGAGATTTGTTAGAATCATAATTATACAAGTTTAATTATACACTACACGTGATATATATACATGGGATATATATACTCGTATATTAACAAAATAACTAAATCATAATATAATACATATATAATATTAATAATTAAGCAATTATCTAACAAAGCTTATCCTAAAAGCATAAGAACTTGCTTGATCTAGTTGAAAATTTTGTGTAGCATGCTGTAGGAGTTAGATTGCTGAATCAATAAGGAAATTAAGAAGAAGAGGATACCTCCTACTAAGAAAAAGGAAAAAGAAAAATTAAAAAAAAAAAAAACCTAGGTGATGAATTAAGCCCTCTAAATAGTAAAGGATGGTAGGCATGTAATGTATTAGCACTTTGAAATTTGGAACAACAAAAGAAAAATTTAGAAAAAATCGTGGGAAATTAAAAAGAAAATAGAAAAAATAGAGCAATTACTGTGCCCTAACTATGCTAAACCCAAATGACCACCTGACAACAAACCTAACCTACCCTAAATGGTCTACCCACTGCGCAAGTCAGTTGACACACCCCTACCACCCCATGGTCGTCGGAGACACAAAGAACAATGAGGTTAAATTCTTGCCCAATTTTTCAATAACTTGTAAAAAATATCAAATCCGCCCAAAAAATTTTGAAAAAATTTGTACTTAGGTTATTTTGAATATAATTTTATGTGATATTTTTATTTTTGAAAAATTCCTAGTATTTATTATATTTTCTTAAGAAATCTACTATTTATTTGAATTTAGAATTATAAAATAAATGTATTAAATGATATTGTTTCTAGTTGAAAATTTTTGTGTAGGATGTGTATGATATATAGATAATTGCTATGAAGCTCGAATTTTGATTTGAATATTTATTGCATTTTTTGGCCTAAAATAGCTCGAAAATAGGTAGAAATTATGAATTAAATAAGAAATTATGAAATTAATTGATGAAATGAGCGTGTATTGATCTCTAGTGAATGATAACAATGTAGGATTATAATGAAATTTATTTGGAGTAAAAAGAATCATAATTGAGTAATTTAGAATAATTTAGGGATAAAATCGTAAATACGAATATATAGGTAATAGGTTAGAAACTTGAAACTAAGTGATAACTGAATTTCCTATATTTTCAAGAGTCTATAGAAATTTTTGGGAAATTATTTCGTAACCTAGACTATTTATTACGAATTTACCTAATAAAATAGCTTAAATTAGAAGTCAGGGCATATTTTTAATAATAATAAGTTAAAATGAATTAAATAGTTAAATAAAAACTATGTGCATGATTGTTGATCAGTTGGGATTAAATTAGTATTTTTATTATATTTATGGATATTTTCTGATCGAGATATACTCTAGATATATTAGGGTTAGATAATACTCGTATTGTAATGATATATAGACAAATTAGGTAAAATATAATTTAATAATGTAAATTATGATAATATTCCTATAGATATGTATAACAGTATTAACAACTCGAATTACTCGTTAAAAGTCATCTCTAGGAATATGACTCGTAGAATGTGTCCTTAGATCTATACGAATCTAAGACATTAATTTTGTTAAAATCGGACAACTTTAAGTAATATAACCTATAACTTTATCATATTCTAGAATGTACGTATTTAAATAACCTTACCAAAATTAAAATGTGAATTAATAAATTAAAAGTATGTTTCAATACGATCGAGACGATATATAATATGTAATAATATAGATGATGCATAGTATTAATAATTAATAACTTAATTCAATATATAATGATAATATGACTATATTTATGAAAATAATAACAAATATATATATATATATATATAATTGTTTTAGATTAAACCCTCATGTTTTTGTAATTACTATGAAAATTGAATTTGAGTTTTTTGTGTAAATAGGATATTCCAGTATAAAGATAGCTGACGATTTTAGTTAACAGTAGTAAGAATCTAAACAAGTAAGGGCCACTCCAAAGCTCTTTAACTACTTCTACCTATGGAAGAGTTTGAATGGATAGATGTACCTTTAGAACCGTTCGAAGAAGAAGTTGTTTGGAAGCCTAGCAAATTCCATCAAAGGTTGGTAGGATGAGGTCTCGGTGGTAGACTTGCTAGAACAATTAGACTTTTGGACGCAATGGACCACATTAGTCCAAACTAGTGGTTAAAAGGACCTTAGGCCTTGTGACGCTGAGGCTGCGAGAGAAATAGTGGACTTCATGGCCAAGGGATAAATGCTGGGGAGACAATAGAGAGATACTTTAAGCATCTAATGTTCGAGCTCTTTCCTAGTAGGAAGAAGGTTGTGATGAAGAAATGGACGGAAGTTATAGGTTTGTTTTTCATGAACAACTTCTTTTGTCGTGCTAGCATAGGTCTGTATAGAACTATGCTCCATCTGATGTCCTTCTAAGGAGAGGGGAAGGATCCTTCTTGCCCGTGCTGGTCACAACGGAGTTAGTAAATAATCATGTTGTTTTTATCTCTATACTGACTGTGTTTGTTTATTTTCTTATAGGCGAAAAGTTGGTTGGAAGGGTAGAGGTACTACTCCTTGTTGGAGCTGAATTGATGAGGTGATGCCAGCTTAAGGTGAAGTTGACCACCAAGGTTATTAACCTAAAGGGCAAGGCCATGGGTTGGAGATTAAGGATGGGAAAGAGTAGCAAGATCGAGTTGGCTGCTTTGCTCCAAGGGATTCATCTTGTTAGTCCCCCCTACAGAGCTATTAGCTATCAGGCTTGTGAGTATGGTCCTTCCCTCTATTGATATTGCCTCCACCTTTGTGCCCATAACATCGGTGGATGATTTTGCTAACTCTAATGAGCTAGATGTAGTGATGCTCCTTCCATTTAACAAAGGTAAGGAGAGGAAGGCCAAGGTTAATGACCTAGTGGAGGCAATAAGGAAGAAAAGGAAGGTCCTTGAGATTGCTAAAGATAAGGCTCTCGAGCTGAAGAAGATGAAGAAGGGGGAAGGAGCCCATTAGTCGATCGTACATGTATGATTAGCCTTTGGGTCATCCTTATAGGTGCGTTGACGACCTCGGGGATGCCTTTTACGAGGTCTTAAACAAGTTTCGGTGTTTGGGGATAACACTAGACTTGTTTAAGGATGTGCTGTATGAATCCTTGAATGAAGAGCCATGCCTTTGAGGGAGTGACTTCGAGATTAGGAAGGCTAGGGGGAAGCTCTTTAGGACGAAGTGGGACATTCAAGGCAACGATGTTACGTTGTATTATCGAGGTCTTAGCCTTCAAACTTGAGGGGATCCTTCACCCTTAGTGATTGGGCTATCTTCAAAGACCTGTTGAGGATCAAAGGGGATGCTCTTATGGAAATGGTGGGTTACTTATTCGGTAGGTAAGTCTTTGTCTCTTTCAAGTTAATGCCTTTCCTTGTTGATGCTGCTTTGGTTACAGTTTATGTGTTTCTTTATCGTACCATAGCCAGGTGTTGTTCTGGTTCAGTCACTATAACATGTTATTTAATGAAGTAAAGGGACTTCATAGGGCGGTGTTTAGTGTACGGAAAAACTTAAGGGAAGCAAAGTTCTCTTCTAACAAATTTTATGAAAAATTTAGCGAAGTTAACTGGCATTTGCACCACTCTAGTTTACAAATGCCTGTGCTTAAGACAAGGCTGTAAGCGGTAGAGTAAGGTTGGGCCAATGTTGAGGAGATAGTCAAGCAGGCCGACAAACTCAAGATTCAACTAGGGGACGAGTAAAGGACCAAGGCTCAACTATCTTAGAAGCTAAACGAGGAGAGGAAGACTAAGGAAGAATAAGAAAGGGATAATACTAAGCTAAGGGCATCGATCTTTAGGTTAAAGATTGAGATGGCAATGAAGGCATCTGAGTGTGATAATGCTAAAACAACTTCACTAGAGTTAGTTGATCAAAATGTTGGGTTGGAGTAAAAGATCTAAGAGCTCTAAAAGGAAGCCATGGAGATGAAGGAGATCATCTCTAAAATAGAGAATGGGGAGGTATTCAGTGAGGCAACTGTAAGCTTCGTAATTAGGTAATTGAGATTCAGTTCTTAGAATTTAAGGTGATTGAGCAAGTTGTTTGATCCGGCCTAAATTTTACGATGAAGTTATAAATATTAGTAAAAGTGATCCCATGAGTTTAGATTTAAGGAAATAAAGAATAAAATAATAAATTATCTTAATATTGAATTTTATGTAAATAGCTTGTTATTTATTAGAAACGTATAAAATGAGTTTTGATAATTAACGAATTGATAGAGATAAATTATATACACACTAAAAATCATGAAATAATATAAATAATATTTAGGAATATTTATTTGTACTATATATGAATTTACATGTAGGTAGAAATACGTAAAATGACTTAAAATATGTGAAATATGCCAAAATAATGCTAATTAAATAAAGAAAATTCATAAATAATTAAAGAAAAATCAAGAAAAATATGGAAAAATGAAGAAATATCTAAAAGTTGGTCATGACATCTTGAAAATGGAAGAAACAAAATCAACCAATTAAAATTTAACAAATAGAAAGTGGAAAAAAGATAAGATAAGGCCAATATCAACTCAAATTAATGAGGAAAAAAAATCTATATAGCTCTATAAATAACTAAAATTTTTCAAAAGCTCATTTGGTCAATTAAGAGTGTGAGAAAAAGAGTGAGGGTTAGGATATATTTACAAAATTTATAAAGAAATCTATACAATTAGAGTTTTAAAAGGGAACCAACACCTGACAATAACTTGGGAGTAGACGGCCACCACCACCATACGGTGATAGCAATGCCTAACCTGGCTAATAAGGCCTTGGTGGCTAGAGAAACCAACGCGGGTAAGTTCCAATTTTTTCTCGAGTTTGCTTAAATTGTTAAAAATATAAAAAATATTTGGAAAATTATGAAGCTTATTATTCTAGGATATTTTAGTATGTAGATTTAGGAAAAAAACTTTATTTTGATGAATTTTTGTCTAGAAATATATTATTTTTAAGAAACTGCATAAAATCGAGCATATTTCGAATTAGAAACAAATGACCTTAGGAGTGTAATTTTGAGTTCAAAATTTTTGTATAGGCTAGTTAGAGCATTTAAAATAGTGTTACAAAACTCTTTTTCATAAATGAATTTTCGAAATTTTTAGGCCTTAAAATAATGCATAAAATAGGTAATTTTGGACTAATTAGGTAATTGAAGGGATAATTACTGATTTAGTACATAATTATATGTTTTAGGATAGTGAAATCTAATATAGTATGTTATTTGTGGCAATTGGGGTATTAGATGTAATTATTTAGGTATTATGTAGTATATATGTAATAAGTAAAAATGGTATATTTTAAGTTAATTTTGTAATTTAGGTAATTATGTATAAATTCTGATTTGAGGTAAACTTAGATATTTTGAGATGTTAATTGATGTTGAGAGATGATATTTGAAGTGATAGGAATATTAGATATATATATTATGTATATATTAAGTGATAATGTATAATGTGTAAGTATAAGAAATTGATAAGTAGGAAAATATTAAGCTAAAATTGATATTATAATAATAGTAAGAATATATACAAAATCTGGTAGGAGACCTAAATTTAGGTGTTCATATAAAAAATATAACATTTTTTCACATTAGAAATAAATTCGGTAGTTAAATTAGGATAAAGGATATACTGTATAAATTAAAATACTAGTTAGGGGTTAAATATAATATTTAAGATACCAAAAAATAATGTGATTAATTTCACATTATAGGTCGAAATATATTTCTAGGGTTTGTGCATAAAACTGTACTAAAAAACTGTAAGCCCTAAAGTTAAGCCAATTGACTGTAAGATTGAATTTAGAATCTAAGGTTTAAGGCGATCGGTTAAAAGATCCGATCAAACCCAAATTATAAACTATTGAGAAGAATATTAGTAAAAATGACCCTGTAAACTTAAATTTAAGAAAATAAGTAATAAAATAAGAGATTATAAAATTTTCAAATTTTAAGCATAATAATTGTTAATTACCGAAAAGGCAAAAAGTATAATATAATAACTAATAAATTACTAGAGATAGATTATATGTATACTAAAAATAATAGAATGACCTAAATAATATTTAAGAATGTTTATTTGTACTATATATGAATTTACATGTAAGTATAAATACGCGTAATTTCTTAAAATACGCGAAATATGCTAAAATAATACAAAATACTTAAATAAAATTCATAATTAAATAAGAAAAAATCAAGAAAAATCATGAATGATCCAGAATTGGGTTGTGGCAGGTGGGAAAAATAAGAAAAAATTCGACCAATTAAAATAAGACAACATAAAAGCAAAAAATCAAGGGATAAAGCAATTGTCTTGTCCCATTTAATGCACAATAAATCCCATAAAGCCCTATAAATAGCAGGAAAAATTACAGAGCTCATTTGGGTAGTCTGGAAAGTGAAAAAAAATAGAGAGAGACGAAAATTGAGAGAAATATTCAGTTTAGAAAAAAATTAGAAAAAACTATGCAATTAGGGCTTTCAAAGGGAACCCATACTAGACGAGCAGCTGGGGGTGGACAGCCACTACCACCACACGGTGGTGGCAGCGCCCAGGCCGTCCAACAAGGCCATGGCGGCCGACGGTGGCCGGAGCCACCCAGATCGGTGAGTCCGATTTCCAGCCCGATTCTTGTGTAATTTTGTAAAAATAGTAAATAGTTTTAGAAAATTATGAAACTTGTTATTCTGAGGTATTATTGTATTTAGATTTATGGAAAAATAGTCATTTGGTTTAATCACATTTGAAAATATAGGGTCCTTAAGAAATTGTGCAAAACCGAGCATAATTAGAATGGAAAATAAATAAGCTTAGGAGTGTAGTTTGGAGCTCAATTTTTTTTTTCTGTAGGATACTCATGTGATATAGAACAGTGCTATGAAGCCATTTTTTTAAAATTAATTTTTGAAATTTTTAAGTTAATTTTTAGCCCTAAAATAATGGAAAAATTGGGTAATTTGGAGTTAATTAGGTGATTAGGATATTAATTACTGATTTAGATAGTAATTGGATGTTTAAGGATGTTAATCTCTGATGTGAAACCCTAATCCTAACCTTTGGAGTATTAAGTATGGTTAATTTAGGAAATTAGGTAATTAATATAAGAAATTAGTAATATGTGAAATTGTAAATTAATAAATTTTAAAAATTAGGGTTATTTAGATAATATTAGAGTAAAAATCAGAATAATATTAAATCTGAATCAAGATTGAATTTTACGTAATTATATAAAAAAAGTAAGATTTTCTCATATCAGGGATAAATCCGATATCCTAATTAGGACTAGCGTGTACCGAATAATTAAGAATACTAAATTAAGACCCAATAGGATATTTGAATACTTGAGCTTAATGTGATTAATTTCACATTAGGATTCGAGCATGTTTAGGATTTAGAAATTGAACTAAAACCTAATTTAAAAATTAATGCGGAAACCGAAACTGAAACCGAACCCGAACCTAACCCCGAGAATAATTATAAAAGACTTAAGACCTAGATAATTAGGTATATTAAACCCTAAACCAAACATAACAATAAGCGTTATAGGATAAAATGAACTTATAATAGTTATATGAAAAACTGAAACCATGTTTGTGTTATAGGGATGATCGGCGATGGCCTGAGCAAATCGGACCTCGAGTGAGTGAGCGAGGAGTCGAGGTAAGTTGGGATTAATACGATGCTGTATTTTGGAGGCTTAAGATTATGCTTGGTTGTGCTTGTTAGATAGTTGAATGTGTGTATATGCTTGATTATGGGTGATGTTATGATTCTGTTTGTTACTTTGGCACGTATTGTATGAATTGTATGAAAGGATTGATCACCCTAAGCTAGACTTAATTAAATATCCGACCAGTAATCATAATCGGACATGCATGGCAACCCGTTAGGGGAACTTAGGACTCTCCGGCCAAATACCGACCCCTTCGGAAGGGATAGCACAGCATTGCAAAATGGTCCCTTCAGTCGAACTAAGTGACAGGAGAGGAGGTCGCGGCGAGGGTGAAGACAGTGGTTCGAAGGTAGTCGCAGGAGGAGTAAGGTCTCTATTACACAAGCCTGGGTTTGGTCGTGAGCTGTTGCATTAACGGCAACTCCTCAACCCGGATTAGAGCGGGCGTAATTTCTCTAATCTCACAACGGGCCGGACAACGTCGTGCGATGGCATTTGCTTGTACATGCATTGCACCTAATAAGTGATTGAAAACCTTGTTGTGTGTATGGTATAGTTTTAAGTCCTCCGTCCTAACTTACTGAGCTGTGGTTGCTCACATCCCTATAGACGTCGTGCAGGTGCTAGCTAAGAAGTGGCAACAACTATTCTGAAGTTAGCAATTGTTGGATCCTGGGGAGTGAGGAAAAATATTGAAGAACGATCATATATTCTTAAGGTCTAAGTTTTGTTTTAATTAGAATTTTTCATTTGTGAATAATGTAATAACTGAATTTATAGTATATATATATATAAATTTTCTCACTTTCTTAGGTAAATGCTTTATCTAAACTACAAACTGTTTACCTCAAAGCGGGTTAGTCGTGGACGCCTTGTGTAGATCAGGTCTAAGATAGCGATTGTGAGGCCAACTTCTATCTTAGGGTGGTTTATACGGCGAGGCTGTTATGACTCTGCCGCTTCGGGGTGTGACGAAAACTAAACTGGAACCTAATTTAGAAATCAAATAAAAAACTAAATTAGAACTTAACCTAAATCAAGAATAATTGTAAAAGACTTGAAAATCGAGATAATTGGGTATATTAAACCCTAAACCAAAGATAATAATAAGTGTTATAAGATAAAACCAATCTATAGTAGTTACGTGGAAAATTGAAACAATATTTGTATTATAGGGATTTTTAGCAATGGCTAGTATGAGTTGCACCTTAAATGAGAAAATGAAGAGTCTAAGTAAATTGGGATTAATACATTACTGCATTTTAGAGTATTAATTTATAGTACTCGAAGGCTTGAAATTGTATTTGATTATGCTTGTTAGATAGTTGGTTGTGTATATGTGCTTATTTCTAAGTTGATGCTATGATCTTGATGTGTTGTGTTAGCTTGTATTTATGTGAATTATTTGAAATGATTGAACACCTTAAATTAGATCTAATTAAATATATGACTTGAAATTTTAAATTGGACTTGCATAACAACCCATTAGGAGAAACTTAGGGTTATTCGACAAATATTTACCCCTTCGAAAGAGATAGTGCTGGATAGTATAATCGGTCCCTTCTTCGTCCTTAGTCGAACTAAGTGACAGGTACGAAGGTCGCGGTAAGGGTGAAGTCAATGGTTAGAAGGTAGTTATGGGATGAGTGGTATCTCCATTGCACAAGCGTCGGTTTGGTCATGAACTATTGCATTAATGGAAACTCTTTAACTTAGATTAGAGCAGGTGCAATTTCTTTAATCCCACGACGGGTTAAACAACGTCGTACGATGGCATTTGCTTGAATATGCATTGCATCTAAGTAATTCGGTCAATAACCCTATTTGTGTTTGTTGTATAGTTTTTAAGTTTTCATCCCAACTTACTGAACTGTGATTGCTCACATCCCTATAGACGTTATTGTAGGTGCTAGCTAAGAAGTAGCTTATATTTACCTTGCTAGTAACTGTTGGATCCTGAGGATTGAGAAGATACATCTGAAGAACTAATATATTGCTAAGGTTTTAGCTCTTAATTTAGAATCTTCTATTTTCGAATAATGTACTACTTAGGAAATATAGTACGATGAAACCCTACAGACATTATTTGTAAAATTTGAATCCTAGTGTATATATAAGTTTTTATACTTTCTTAAGTAAATAATTTATTTAATTTATGGACCGTTTATTTCAAAGCAGATTAGCCGTGAAAGCCTTATGTAAATTAGGTCTAAGATGGCAGCTGTGTGGTTAGTTTCTATTTTAGAATGGTTTGCATGGCAGGACTGTTATGACTTTACCACTTCAAGGCATGACAACAACTGAGAAAAAGGCTATGGAAAACTTCTTGATAACTCCTTAGTGGACTAAAGAGTTGGTGGACATCTTTGTTAAGTGGGGTCAGGATATTCGAAACTAGGTGCTTGCACATCATTTAGAGCTTTACCTTAGCTTCGTGGCCTAGCTAGACGCTCCAACTCATAGGGAGTAGAGGGCTACCCAAGCAAGACAAAAAGATGCTGCCTAAGCAGCTGACGTAGTTTAAGGCACCCCTTCTGTTGTTGGGGTTGGTCAATACACTCCTCCATCCACTTCTATCTTGGTAGCTTAGTAGGAGGTCACCCTTGAGAGTACTTTTAAGGATGATTAGTGTCGAGGTGATCCTTTTGCTAACCCAAGCCATTAGACCTCAACCACACACCACCGCGCCACCCCCCCCCCCCCCCCCCCCCCCCCCCCCCCCCCCCCCCCCCCCCTCTATAACTTTAAGCAAGACATCTCAGGAGCAGGGGTTACCAACGAATCAACCCTTCAATTAGATCGAAGCATTAGACCTTCCAGAGTTTGCTAATCTAAAATAATGAACAGTTATCCCCTTTCCCCTTTTTTGTACTTGTTTATTTTTCCTATGCTTAGGTAAGAGAAATTATATAGTAGATTGGGATGCCAACCTTAATTTTATAAATGCCTTCTTTGTTAATGGAATTTGAACTTTTGCATTCTGTGCATTTACTTTGCTTTCTATTCTTTAAGTTTTGTTAATACTTCTTGCTTCTTTGTTTGATGTGTTGTGCTTGCTGGGTTACATAGCTTAACGCTTAGTCCTTGCGTATTTCTACTTGGTTGCTCAATCATAGGGCTAATTAAGGGATAGCGTTGACACGCATCTAGAAGGGAATTTCCTCCATTGTATAGGGAGTGTTTCCCTTAGCTAAGGTTATGTATGGTCGGTGGTGTTTCGACTTGCCCAAATAATGGGAGTTCTTTAATTTTATAAGGAGTGTTTCCCTTTAAGGAGGTTACCATAAGGGGGTCAGGTCATTGGCATTTCGACCTATCCAATAATAGGAGTTCTTTAGTTATGTAAGGGGTATTTCCTTCTACTGAATTCACCTTAAGGGGGTCAGGTTGGTAGTATTCTGACCTGCCCAATAATAGGAGTTCTTCAGTTGTGTAAGAGGCGTTTCCCCTTACTGAGGTTACTCGAGGGGGGTCAAGTCGATAGCGTTTTGACTTATCTAATAATGGGAATTTCTCTGTTGTGTAAGAGGCACTTCCCCTTATTGAGTTTACTTAAGGGAGGTTAGGTCATTAGCATTTTGACTTACCCAACAATGGGAATTCTTCAGTTATGTAAGGAGTGTTTCCCCTTACTAAGGTTACCTTAGGAGGGTTAAGTTAGTAGCATTTCGAATTACCCAAGTAATGGGTCCATTCACCCTTTGATGGCTGAGACTTGGTACTAGAGTAAGAGAAAGAGAGAAAGAAAAGAAAAAAATATACAGTACTCATGAGGAATAGAACTTTCATTGATGTTTATGAATAGATTTACAAGGAATTTGTACATTAGTCAAAATATGGCTGAAGGTTATTGGTGTTCCAAGTGTGTGGGATGAGCTCACCATCCAATCTCTCCAATCTATATGCTCTATTCCTCAAGCTCTCTCTTACCTTGACTATGTCTTTTTAGTTGGGGGCCAACTTACCTTATCCTTCCCATGAGCCTGTAGCTTCTAACTTCCAGCAGATTAGGTCACCAACCTTGAACTCTTTATGTCTGACCTTCTAATCATAATATAGGGTTGCTTAATGCTTATAAGCAGTTACCCGAGTTGCGGTGAGGTCTTTGATTTCTTCTATAGTGTCGACGCTGGCTTATAATAAGGACTTGTTTAGGATAATGTTGAAACATTGATTTTAGATGTTGGGAAGTTCTTGCTCAATTAGGGGGACTACCTTTGACTCGAACATTAAGGGGAATGGTGTTTTGCCTATAGAGGTATGGTAGGTAGTTTTGTATCCCCATAAGATATTAGGCAGCTTGTTTCCCCAGGTTCCTTAAGGTTGGTCCACCCTCTTCTTCAAGCTCTCAAGGATGATCTGGTTAATGGCTTCAACTTGACCATTTAATTGAGGGTGGGCAATCGATGTGAAGTGAGGCATGATGTGGTGCTTGGGGCAAAATTCTTTGAACTTAGGGTTGTTGAATCGATGCCAATTGTCTATGATGAGGTCATAAGGGATCCAAAACTTAGAGAGGATGTTGTTTTGAACAAATGAATCAATATTCCTCTTGATGATCGTAGCCACAGCCTAGGCCTCGAGCTACTTGGTAAAGTAGTCGATAGCTACGATAATGCACTACCGACCTCCCGAAGCCTTGGGGAAGGCACTGAGAACATCAATACCCCATTGGACCAATGGTCATGGATTGTTAAGGGCTAAAGGTTAGTGCTGGGGCCATGACTAATTGGTGTGTGCTTCTAGCATTAGAGGCACTTTTGAGCTATAGCCTTGGAATCCTACCTTATAATGGGCTAGTAATATTCAAGTTGTATGATAGGAATAAACCCCTTAAATCGATCATACGTAGCTGAGCTAAAGGACTCCAGAGACTCACTCAAAGAATACTATCTTGAAGCCCTATCTAAGAAGGGAATTCTTACCCTTACCTCTATGTTTCTTACTACTACCAACCTGATTACCGAGTTGTCATGTACATTAGACTTATCAAACAACTGTGCTGTTGCACAACGTTCGAGTAGACAGCCTCTAAAGATTATCTAAGCCGAGCTATTGAGCTGCCTACCAACATCCGACCCCAACCCAAGTTGAGTACTCTTTAGCAAGTAACTAATTGAGCTTTGACTTGATCTAGACCAAGTCGGCTCTTAACTACAAACTCCCTCTTTTCTTTATTTTTTCCAATTTGTATTATAATTCAAAGCGTCTAGCCACTATGTGATACGTGTCTTTTGGCAGGACATTCTAGAAAAATTCTTTACTTTTCTGTATAGAATATTCTATCTCTTTTACCATTTTTAGTATGTTTTATGTATCTTAATTATAGAATACCCTTTTATCTTTTTATAGATATAAAATAACTCTAGTAGGATGAGTATATAAACCCTCACTTATTGTATATAGACAACAACTTCATCAGAATTTATACCAATTTCTCTTTGAGCAACCCTAGTGTTTTTATTACCCTTCAACTCTTATCTATTCCCTTTAGTAAGAAGTAGTAGTAAGTAACCCTTCAGTTCAAATCGGTGAGTCATATCCGGTGAATTGTAGGTCGAGTAATATCAATTGATGTGTCATATCTAATTGATAGTTTCCCGGACTTTGCTAGTTTTTTCTTTATTTCCTTTTTGCTTCTATTTGTTGTAGTATTTCTCCATGTATCTGAACCCAGAGATGCATCACCATAGGGCTCGATGTAAAGGGCTTGTGATTGGATGTGTTTGCTACACACTCCAGCGTGTAGCTCTTCTATGACATGCAGTCCTTCATCTACTCGAAGGCATTTGAGTATGAGGAAGAATGACTCCCCTTAACTACAAGGCGATGTCAATCAACATATAGTTGGTGGCATGATACCTTAATTTCTTTTCCTTTCTCCTATCCTTTAGGAGTATGCCTTGCTGTAAGTAACTCTGGATGGGGTCCATCTAACTTGGCTTTAATGGTGCTGTTATGAGCTCTAAGATCTCAGCTGAGCCTGTAGTTATGCCTCTTTCTAGCAAGTACTTTATGAAATTCTTCTTGTCTTTTACCTTGGACTTCTATATCCATGTGAAGGCAAGTTTAGATTGTTAACTTGCTACTGTGTTTTCGATTTGGGAGATCTTTGTGATGGTCTACGAAGGAAACTGAACTAGGAGACTCTTCACTTTCTCAAAGTATTTTGCCATGGTATTGTTATTGGCCTCATTTCACCTTAGACTTACTAGACGATGTGCATTGAGTTTAAGAAAACTTGTAAATGCTTAATGCTAATCTCCTTGGCTAGCTTGAAATCGACTATCAGTACCTCTTATTTAGATTAGTTATTATTGGTGTTGAACTTGAACTTGAAAGCATAACATATTGTGATCTTATGCGATTTGGTGAGAACCAGGCCCGCACCTCTACCCCTTAAGGTAGATGATCCACTAACATGGGGAGTCCATACTAACTTGTCATCCTCTAGTGGTGCTTAATCTTCTCTTACATATTTTACCACAAAGTCGGCCAACACTTGTGCCTTGTAGATTGTTATGGTTGATATTAGATTTTGTATGTGCTCAGCTCCATCACATACTTCACCATCCGCTTAGACGTGTCAAGCATCTACAGTAGTGTGCACAGTGGTTGATTTATAAGCACGATAATCTAGTATACCTAGAAATAAGGCATGAATCGATGTACTGAGATGACGATAGCCAAGGAAAAATTCTCTTCTCTAGTGTACCTAACCTCAAGCCCCTAGAGAATATAATTGATGTAGTATACGAGCCTATGCTCTCTCCTTTTTACTCTGAGCAACACTAAGGAGAGTGCCCAATCGCAAACAACTAGGTACAAATACAAGTCCTCCCCTGAAACATGCTTAGAGAGGATGGGAGGTTGTACGAAGAAGTCTTATAGCTCCTTAAAGGTTGCTACACATTGGGGACTCCATTCAAAACCCTTAGAATTCTTGAGGATTTTAAAGAACTTAATGCATTTGTCTAGCTCTTAGAGATGAACCTACTCAGCGCGGCTACCATGCTGGTAATCTTTTATATGTCTTTGGCCAAAGAGGGAGGCTTCATATCTTTAATGGCATATATCTTCTTAAGGTTGGCCTCAATTTCACTATGGATGACTAGGAAACCTAGGAATTTGCTAAAGTCGACCCTAAATACATACTTCTAGGGGTTCAGCTTCATGTCGTACTTTCTTATCTGGTCGAGGCTTCCTGTAGGTTCTTAACATGATCGTTAGGCCATTTATTCTTGACTATCATGTCGTCAATGTACACCTCCATGTTTCGCTTGAGCTGGGGCTTAAAAAACTTGGTCACCATACACTGATATGTTGCTTCGACATATTTAAGGCCATAGGACAGTGTAACAGTACATACCAAATTTGGTGATAATGGAGGTATGGACTTAGTCCTTTGGATCCATCTTAATCTGATTGTAGCTTGAGAAGGCATCTATGAGGTTGAGTAGAGCGTATCCTGATGTAAAGTCGACTGGCTGGTCAATCTTAGGGAGAGGGAAGCAATCTTTTGGGAAGGCTTTATTGAGGTCGATGTAATTGATGCACACATATTACTTTCCAAACTTCTTGTTGATCAATACTATCTTAGTCAATCAGGTCGGATACTTCTCCTTTCTGATAGAGTTGGCCTTAAGTAGCTTTTTATACTTCTTCCTTTATAGCAGCCTATCTTTTTAACACGTATAGACACCTCATTTTTTGCCTTATGTAATTTTAGAAATTTTTAAAATAGGGAAAATAAGTCCTCATTTAGAAAAATACAAAAAAATATAAAATTTAGAAAAATACAAAAAAATGAAAAATTGAAAAAATAAAAAATGTAGAAAAATAAGATTTTTAGGCAAATAGGATCTTTTAGGTCTTGAGTCATTTTTAGAGTCATTGGTCATATAGAACGGGTCGTTGAGTGTATTTTTCAAATTTATTTATTTATTTGTTTTATTATGCACATGTGTATGATTTAATTTTAAGGTTGGTCATTTAGGATCTAATTGTTGACCGGAATTTAGGTTTAGTATACTAATTAATTACAAAAACAAAAGATAAATAATATATATATTATTTTTTGAGAAAGTCTTTGTTTTTTTTTAGATTTTCTAAATCACCTAGGCGGAATTTTTTTTTATAGAATCACGGTTTAGCCTTTTTTTTTTTTTCTTTTTAGTCGGTTATTTCTAGTTTAGTGTAGTTCTAAAAAAAAAAAAAGGAGTCTTGCTTAGACTAGGAATAAGGCCTAATCCAATTTAAAAAAGGCATGGACTAGGTCAAGCCCCAACAATTAAGCCTAGCTCGTGTATTAGGGATTAGGCATGATAGGAGTAAGTAGGCACAAGCCTACATTTTTGTTGAGTACGTACGAAATACGTATGCATGGTGGTGCATTGTCATGTGCATGGCACGTGCCTTGGCCACCCTTATATTTCCCAGGCATCGACTCCTTCGATTAATGCCTGATTCTTAGGCTTTTTCCTTCTCAAGAAAGTTACTGTGTATGTTTTTTTTTTTTACCTAATTTTCTTTAAGATTTCACCAAATTAATGGTGAAATCTCAAAAATCGCATGGCATATTGTTAATTTAGACTAAAAGTAAGTCCAAATTCAAATGTTTAAGGGATCAAACCGAGCCATGAAAATAAAAAAATGATAAGCTTTCGAGATCTTATCTTTACATTAGTCCTTCAAAATCCGAGTTGAAATGATTGTTTTGAAGCTTCATTTCATCACTTTGAGTAAGGATATTGAGCTTTAAGCATGAAAAATCAACTTGAATCATATTAATTTCCTTTAAAGTGAAGATCACATAATTGGGTTATCAATGGAGGATCCGACCATTAAAGCTCTTGTTAAGCTTAGCTAAGCTCAAATTAGTATAAAAGGAGCTCGCTTGTCCTCCCAAGAAGATTAGAAATCATCTACATACACCTGAAATCCATCATTTCCCCCATTTCCTAATACTCTATCTCTCTAGCTCAAACTCTTCTCTCTCTCTCTTTGAACCACCATCATTCGTTGGTTATCTTGTTAAACAACCGACACTACAAGCTTTAGCACCCTGGAGAAACCAACACACGACCAGTTGCTCACCCATAGCCACCACTGCCAAAAATTACTTAAAAGCACAACTGCTGCGTTTACTTCAACCACCATGAATGGCTACCATTTTACTAGGCACTTGGCCTATCTCCCTATTCCCTAATAAGTTACACATGATGCTGAGCTTTCCCTTCTGTTTTGGTGCACAGATCAATGCTAATTGAGCCTCTAATTTATCTTCTTCCTTCTCTTGCTTCGACTCAACCTGCGACCCAATCTAACCCAATCTATGTTTGAGTTCGACCTGATGACCTAATCGTGCAAATAGGCATGTGAGTTTCCCTTTGATTCAGTTATGATTCCTTTGTTTTGAATTTGTTTGTGTTTTTTTCTTTTCTTTAGTGTTTCATCGTAATAAAAAAAAGCAAAAAAGATCCAAAAAAAAAGAAGAAGAAGAAGAAGAGAAGAAAGAAAAAAGGAAAAGAAAAGGAAGGCAAAGTGTTGTTTTCATGTTGTAGCAAACAAAAAATAGTGATAAAATTAATAAAAAGTAAAAAAAAAATAGAATAAAAAATATATAAAAGAAAAAGGTTTTATTGCTTAGAAATTTTACTTTTCAAAAATAAAAATGAATAAACTCTTTCCAAAGTTAAGGCTTTTTTGGAATCTTTTCCAAGAAAATAAGACACCCAAATTAAGACATTTTAGAACTTTTCTTAAATAAAATTGAACCAAATTAAATCGTAAACTCGGTTAGTTTTTAAAAATTAAAAAGAACCAACATATTAAAATTTTTGAGAATGAACTATAGAAGTCTAGTTCGGAATAACGGGTATGTAAGCACCTCCAAAGCAACTTAAAAAACCAAAAAAACCATTTTTTTTTTCACTCTCTCTAAATAAATCCAATTTCCTTTATTAATTTAAATAGATATTTTTAGTAGGGTGTTTTGAAAAATAAATACTAAGTTCGAAATGTTTGAAGTGGAACCCATTTAGGGTTTAAGAATGTTGCCTTGATACTCATGAATTTGGTTTCTTTGAAAATTCTTCTTAAAAAGAGTTTTTAAACACGTAGATTAGTGGCTAAATTAGAATCAATTCGCCTAATTGGTTTTAATTTAATCACTTTTCCCGGTTATATCAGGCAATGACTTTAAAGTATTTTCAAAAGTAAAGAAATTGTATTTTCCTTAATTTTAGTTGAGAATTTAAATCAAATTGGTGTAAGATTTGGTTAAAATCAAATTAAGGAAAACAAATAAATTGAAGATTTCAAGCTCAATAGTGTGAAAAGCCTCTTCTTCTGCTTGACAATCCGTGCACTGGTGTCGATATTGAGGTTGTAGGTTGGTAGGTCAAAGGAGATCTCAAGCATGTTTGATACTGACCAGGTGAACCTATTTGAGTGGACCCGCAGGAGGGCAACTACCTCTTCCTTCACCTTTGAAGGGGTTTCGATCCTAACCTTAGTGGTCTAGTTAGGAGAGGTATCAATTTGCCTCTCTTTTGTTTTCTCACTTGGTTCGCCTCTCTCAGTTAGCTTCTCCTACGGGCCAGTCTCTAGATTGAAGATTGCATCAACTTTGGCGATCGTAACACATAGCTCTTAGCAGAGCTTTTGATCGTACTTGCAGATTCTTACCCTGATAGGGGTTGAGAACTTAGCCTTCAGGTGGAGGGATGAAGTGATGACCCTAAAGGCATTCAAACTCGGTTATCCCAATATAGCATTATAAGGGGATGGGTAGTTAACTATGATGAAATCCACTAGTCATTGTATGACATTGTCATCTTCACCAAGCTCCATGTCGAGAGTAATGATTCCTTTAGCTCGGATAGTTCTCCCATTGAAGCTGATGAGATTATGGTGGTAGGGCTTCATTTTAACAGGTAACGTGCTCCTCATCCTCTCATACATATGCATGAAGAGGATGTAAGTAGAGTTACCGGTGTTCACCATAATCTTAAGGATCTCAAAATTCGAAATTCTAGCCTTAATAATAAGGGCGTCTTGATGAGGGGTTTTTACTCCCTCCAAGTTCTTATCAGAGAAACAGATCGAAGTATCAATCTTCTACCTCTTTTCTCTTACAGCATACTCAATTACGTTCTTTATTTGGAAGCACTCCTCCATGGTATGGCTATGGTCGTCATGGAACTGGCAATTTTTGTTAGAGGTCCGTTGACTAAGGTTTCCCCTCATCTTAGAGGGCTTCTATAGTAGACCTCTGTTTTACACCTTAGTGAAGACCTAGACGATTGGTCAATTCAAAGGGGTGTATTGTGTGTAAATGGGAAGGGGAAGTGGGTTCTGCTTGGCTCGATACTTCTTACTACCTAAGCCTACCCCCTCAGCTGTACTTAGTACCTTACCATTGAAACGATCCTTCAAAAACAATTTTTTCTTGTCATTCTTTTCCTTTAACCTCTTTTGGTCTGTGTTGTGCCTCATGCAAATGCTGTCCTCCTAGTCTATATATTTCTAGGCCTTACTCCAAAATTCCACCAGACTTGCTCTTCACAAACGAATAGAAGAAGTCTCCTGAAGGTCTTATGTCGAGCTGTGCGACATGCATTGTTACTCTTTCATCCAACTAAGGGATCTTAACCATGGTATTGTTGAACTGGGTTGAATATTCTCGCGAAGTCTCCCCTTCGATTTGTCTGATTAAGTAAAAAGACGAAGTATCCTTGGATGGAGGCTTGCTAGCCTTAAAGTGGAGACTAAACTTCCATACTAGCTCATTAAAGAAGCCAATGGAGTTCTCGAGTAGGTGGTTAAACCACATTTGAGCTGCTTTCTTCAGAGTACCTAGGAAAGCCTTATACATTATAGCATTCTCACAACCATGGAGATTCATGAGAGTATGGAAATAGAGGAGGTGATCAGCAAATCACTAGTGTCGTCATAATGGTCCAGGGAAGGACGTTTGCTGTTTGAGCGACCAACTTAACGTTGTTAGTTGCCTTGCTCGCCTGTTGCTCGGAGAACCTTCTTATGATTGCGTGGAGCTCATTGAGGTCAACATTGTCTGTCGGATGAGCTCGAAGCCACCTGCTCAATGTTAGTAAGGATGCTACCATAGGTGGTTACAAATCGTACCTAATGTTCTTACAATGAGGGATCAAGCGATTGATCAATATCATTCTGCTACTACTGCTGTTGGTTATCGTGCCTAATACGAGCATCAAAAGCCTCAAGCGGGTAGGTCTACATACTGTGCCTCTCAGTGTCCTCAAGACAAGCTTGGAGCGGTTTGTTTTGGGCAATAAACTCCTCAAGCAAGTGCTCTGCATGCTCTAAGTACTGTTCAAGCATCTCCTTAATTGGGGCCTAATTGTTAGTAAGTTGGTTATGCACCAATTGGTTATTATCAGGATTATCAATGCGAGACATGTTAGTAATCGAAGGTGGTGTTTAGTATGTATTTGAGTAGGAAATTGCATTTATTTCCTATAAATGGAACCAAATGTTGTCTTTAGGTTTTAGGTTTTAATCGGTAGAGATTGATTGTGGTCTGGGTTTCGTGCTACTGTATGAGCCTATAAAACAAGGAGTAGTGAGAGGCGTTAGGGTATTGTCTGACGTGATCACTCCGATACTTAAGTCAGTTGGGTATGTAAAGAGAGTGAGATTACTCAAATGTAAACATGAGGCTCTATTATGTGAAGCATCAAGTAATTTATTGTTGGATAGTAGTCTTATATTTATAGAGAAATGAAGATGATGGTTGGAGAGGAGTTGTGAGCAAAAACCACATCCACAATGAGTAGTAAAGTTGTAAAGTTTGACGTGGTTCACAAATTTAGGAAGTGGTTGTTGACTTGGTTGCACAACCATATTTGTAGTCTTTTAATTGTTGATGATCATTATAATTGGTCAAGTTGTATAATGGGCCAAAGCTGAGGTTGGCCATAAAGATAGAAAAGTAAAGTCTAGAGAGATACAGCCTAAGCCATAAGCCCAATCAAGTCAGCACATTACAGGTTGAGGGGTCTATATCTAAAAGATCCTATTAACAGTTATAATTTGTTGTATGCTTTTTTTTTTTTTTTGCATTTAAATTAACTATTCTACTTTTCCACGATGCTTTATTATTTAAATAAAAAATGCAACTATTTTTTATTCTTTTGGAAAACAACTAATTATGAGGATATATAAATATTAAAGTTTGCAAAGTTAGAATAATTTAGACTTGGTAATAATGTATAACAATCAAAATAAAATCTGTAACATATAAATGGTATAGACTCCTATCATATATGTTATACTTTTTTCTTACGTAATACGTGCCGATGCATTCTGTAAGCCACTTGATTTGCACAAAATGCAAAATTGAACATCTTCAAATGATTTAATAAGGGGAACAAAACGAACTACATACTAAAATAACTGTAATTAAATTTAAATGAGGAGAGATATAGATAAAGATATAATTATGTTGAAGAGATATTTTCAAATTCAAATTTAAAGATTTGATGGAGATTTATAAGGGATTATATTTTCTAAACAAGTGGAAGATATGGATATGAAAGGATTTTATGGGTTGTTTTTGGAAAATATCAAGACCAATTTTTTTGGATGAAACTTCTTAAATTTCAAAACAACAGTCTGAAAGAGATATAATATCCCCATTTTATGGAAGACTTTATACATTGGTTAGTGAGATACATGGCAAAAATATCAAAAAGATTACTCCAGAAGATTTCGTCCCTTAACTTGCCGTTATTAAAAAATAGTAGACGACAGAGAGGAAATACTTTCAAAATTCTTCTAAGATCTATTTTAAACAACTCAGAGCACTCCGAGGCTAACTCGACATCTACACTACGAGTCAATATTTTCTTTATTTTATTGTTTTTTATGCGAGCTGAAAATTGAAGGAACTCTATATTATTTCTTTCCTCATTCTTTTTGCTTTCTTTGAGAGAGAGGCAGATTGTAGTCTGAGAGGTTTACAAGTTTATTATAGTGTAATATATATATATATATATATATATATATATCTATATTATTAAAATATATTGACCTTTAAGTAATCATTACACTTCAAATTACCTATTTACCATTTATTTAATTTTATTTAACAAAAAAACCAATATTAATATAATTTATTAAAATTATAAAAAATTGATAAATTCGTTGGCCCACTATTTTCCGCTTTCTTCTTTATCTCTCCATATGATACTTATCTCTATGATCTCTTCAATGGATTATCTCTTTTTCCGTTTTCTCTTCTACTTATTTTACGTGTGTATATTGTATGATTAAAATTCAATTTATAATCAAATATAACTATAATGATGATCGATGTTTGTGTGTATAAATAATTTACACCTGTAATCCTAATTTGCTAATGAGTAAGAAGTTAAATAATTTAAAGTGAGTATAGATAAGGAAAAAAAAAATCTATATTTTTATTACTTAACAAAAATTATGAATTTTTATCAAATAAATAATAATAAATTATAAATATATAAATTTAATGTTATTTAATCTGGATACGCATCACAAATATATCTTCCGCTAGTATATATATTATAACATTACATACATATTGGGAAGTCGATATAAATAAAATCTAATACGGTGAGTAAAGTCATAATCTTTATCTTCAAGATTATGAAGCCAATTAATTTGTTACTTGCGTAAGTACTAAAGTCGAGACGAATCCTCTATCAACAGTGACAAGGAATAGGAAATCAAATAAATATGTTGGAATTGAAAGTTATATAGGTAATTTTCATTATATGGAAAGAATAAAATTGTGATTTCATTCCTTAACAGAGAGTTGGGAAAAGGTAATTGCTTGAACAGGCCAAATGGCCTTGATTCTTATCCAGATGACCAGCAAATGGTTCTAAAGGCTGGTGTTCGTGTGGAAGAAATGGGTAGGAAATATATACAATTAAAAATAGCTCACTTTAGTGTGTATCTAATTGGCTTCATGGTTAAGGAATAAGGCTTGTCTGATACGGGATTGCAGTTCGAGTTACATTTTAAATTTCACACGTCCGGAAGTTTTCCTTTTGTCTTTTCAATGTCCTCTCATTTTGTTACTAGTGCTAGTGCGTAGGCTCTTTAAGCTTCTTTATACCTTTTCTTTTATAACTAGTAATTTATTAGAATACTTACTCGAAATCTCCTGAAAATGTACGTATTTTTTCAAATTACACATAGCTGGTAGTTTAGTATACATCATCAAATATCATAAATGGATCTGATAAAAGTCAAAGGAGTATTCCATAATTTTATTGGTTTAATACATTCTCAAAATATTAATCTTAAAATATCTCATAAATAAAATAAAAACAATTTCTTAGGAAGAGCTATTAAGAGATTCATATATTATTATTATTATTATTGTTATTTTACTTTTGCAGGGCATTTTATAATATTCTACATCCTACTTTTTATATTGCCAATACAGAGAAGTATATATAAATGTAAATAATAAATTTGAAATGTTCCATAAATATAATGAGTGATTCCTTATGATATCTCTTAAAGTAGCCATTACCTATATGGTATTTTAGTGAATGCTCGAGCACCTATTAAGAAGTGTCCTTTTTATAATATGGGGAGCTCAATGATTATTTTTCATATTGAAGTGTTTCTTACTCTTCTACATTTCTAATAAATAAATTTATTATAATATGTATTGTAATGGGTCAATGTTACAATTTACATATAAATTTTATCACCTTTTATAATTATTTACTTAAAGTTTTGATTTGTCTATTTATACATATAATTAAGATTTATTTATTACTATCTATATCTTAATTAACTATAATTCACACTGTTAGTTTAGTTAATATAATCAGCTAATGAAATGATCGTCAACCTTAGAGGGTTTGCAACCTCCATAGATGGACACGAGTTACCCCTTGTAGAATTCTAAGTTGTGACCTACTTTAAAAACGTAGATCGCAAGACTCACTGGTGGTCATAGGTGGTCACCTACTACCCTAGGGGGGTAACATGACTTCCTTAAGGCCTTAAGCAGCCACTAAATTGGTTGATCATGTTAATTAGAATAACAATTTAAGTTAGAGTTAACTACTATGTAGAAGATAATAACTAAATTTTTAATATGATGTATAATTTGAAAAATTAAAACTTTAAGTATATAATTATAAAAAGTGATAAATTTGAGGTATGACCCATGACATTACCCTTATTGTAATTGTAAGAAAAATTGAAGTTATTTTACAAATAAATCCAATATGAATTTAATAAACAAAAAACTTGCACCCCTAGATGCTTCCTCCTAAACCAATTAAATGAAGATACGCAACACCATCGTTTGTTAAACATGTTCCTTTCCGATTTAAATGGGGTATGCTTAGAGTTTAAAATCTAAGTTTAGTGCCATTGAATGTCATGTCATGGACTGTTTTCCTAAGCCCATTTTCACTTTTGTACATTATGTAAAGAGGTCTATTGTATGTTAAGCTTATGACTAAGGCCCAGTCTACTTCTTGGAATATTCTAGAAGTGTCTAAATATATTGAACCTTGGTAGGTAGGGATAGGTAGAGTAAGGTAGGTGAGATTATATAATAGCAATTAGATTGAGTAGATCTTGGCATCTAATGATAGAGGCCCTTTGTATATAAGGGGGGGTAACCCTCTCATTTGTAAACTATCTAAAAATATAAGCAATATTCTTATTTGAATACTTCTTGCTTGTCTCTAAGGAAGTGTGTTCTTATGAGTTTTGGTGAAGAGAGCTGACTTAGCCTCTCAAGAGAGTGCTTAAAGAGTTTCAATGTTGTACGTAAGAGCTAGTAAAACAATCTAACTTTTGGTATTAAAGCAAAGTCTTAGAAGAGATGGTAGGAATAGGTACTTTTGATATCCCTTTAGAGTATATTGAAAGTCCCTTGATTTTAATAATAGATCAAGAGCTTGCCATCAAAGCAAGAATCCTGGGAAGCAAAGCTTTAATTGATGTAAAGGTAGCTAAAGTGAAGTTAGCCACTGTCGATGTGCTGAATTGAGTTCAGGATCTTGAGAAAGGCTTTGAGAAGTTAGATAAGGAGCTCCCAAGTGATATGTTGACAACCCTAAACTAAGTTACAGATGATTTGCAAAGAAAGGATGTTGCCTTGGAAGAGATTGTGGTGTCTTTAAAGAAGGAATTGGAGGATCTAAGAGCCTAGGTCTAGTAGTGCTTTGAAATTAGGTGAAAGCCAAACTTTACTAGGGCTATGACATGGATGGATATGCCTAAGCCTAAGACCTTCAATGGTTGTTGAAATGCCAAGGAAATATATAACGTTCTTTGGACCTTAGAACCATACTTTGATGCTATTGGAATTCTAAATGACGCATCAAGGCTAAGAGTGGCTTCAATGTTTCATGATGATGTACCTACCTTATAGTGGAGGAGACGGGTTGATGAAACTAAGCGAGAAGCTAAGGAGATTGGAATGTGGAAAGAATTCAAGGTAGAGTTACGAGCCCAATTCTACCCCAGCAATGCTGATAGGGATGCTTGGGCTTGATTGAGGCGTTTCGAACACAAGGGGTCCGTAGAGAGTATGTACAAAAATTTGCAAAGTTACTATTAGAGATTCTCGACATGAGTGATAGAGATGCTATGTCCACTTTTTGTGATGGCCTATAGAGGTGGACACAAATAGAGTTGGAGAGACTGGGAGTCTAAACTTTAGACCAAGCTAATGTTACAGTTGAGAGCCTCATTAAGTTTAATTCAATTGAACAACCTTAGAGGGAGGAAATGGAGGCTAACCCCAGGAAGTTAAGATAAAAACCCAACCCAAAAGGATAAGCCTTCGATGAAAGAGAAGAAATATCTTAGGAGGAAGCCATCATGCTTCACGTATAGAGGGAAACATAAGTAAAGGGATTGTCATAGGCTGTTTCCCCAAGTGCATTTTTCGCTTTTGTATATTACATAAAGAGGTCTATTTTTTCGTTTTTGTACATTATGTAAAGAGGTTCGTTGTATGTAAAGCCCAAGACCAAGGTTTTGGATCGCTTCTTGTAATGTTCTAAAAGTATCCGGATATATTGAACCTTAATAGGTGGGGGTAGGTAGAGTAGGATAGGTGATATTGTATAATAGTTATTAAATCGGGTAGATTTTGGTCGTCTAATGATGGAGACCTCTTATATATAAGGGGGTAACCTTCTCATTTGTAAACCATTTAGAAATACAAACAATATCCTTACTTGAGTACTTCTTACTTCTCTTTAAGTAATTGTGTTCTTATGAATTCTGGTGAAGAAGGTTGGCTTAGTCACCTGAAAGAGTCTAGGTATCGCACGTGATAGCTAATAAAACAATTTACATGTGACAGTCATGTAATCAATCATAGCTTAGAACTAATTCAACTTTTCACTCTTTGGTTGGTGTTTTAAATTCTTGATCACACTAAAACCTCAAGGTGCTTAAAGATTCCACCTCAAATCTATATTATGCATTTTCCTGAAATGAGAAGCATTGTGAGAAATAAATTAGTTTTGCCTCCACTTCTTCTTGACCAAAGCTAGTTGATCCTTCCTAATCAATTCGACACTCTTTGACATCAATTTTAACCTTTTTATATTTGAGTAGGTGTTTATGAAGTTGTCATATATTGTGTACCGATTGTATTGCCATGTTCTCCCCAAAATCACATGAATTACATTCATTAACACCATATCACATGATGCCTCATTGAGATCCATCATCTCTACTGCCTGTTTTGTAATACACAAATATAAGGCTCCTGTATCGATTAAGGCATTGATCTTTTGGCCCACTACAAATGCCTTCATATACCTTAGGTCTTTGGATTCCTTAGTGGGCTTATCCAGCATCAAGCTTAATAGTTTTAAGACCCTAAGCTTAGATATTGCTTAGGCTTTCTCCTCTTCTTTTACAGTGATTGGGAGTGCTAACCTAACCTAGACGAAATGATCTCTGATTTTGCACCCTACATATATGAAGGAAGAAAGTTTTTTCATAGGCAACTTTTCCTAGTTACTCTTTTAAGTATGGGTCCTTTTCATTTCTTCTTAAGCTTGGATCTAAATCTTCTTGAGTTTCCCCCCTTCTCCATTCCCATACTCCCTTACTTACTTAATGGGCCATTCTATCAATCTGAACTCTATTAGACTTTCAGTTGTAGTCATGGCTTAAGCTAAGGTTTAAACTCTATGCCTTTTGGACTTTATCTAAGCCTACCCTTATAGCCAATCAAAAAAAGGAAATATGGCATCCTCATCACAAAAATCCTACCCTTCTAGCCAATCACAAAAAGCGAAGATAATATCCTTATCACTCATGTTAAGAATCTCTAAGTAGGAAATTCTAAGAATTTCCATACATAGAGCTTAACTAGTTAACTGAATTTAGCTCAAGCTTCCTTTTCAACATTGCTCTAGTAGAACATGGCTATATCACCCAAGAACATAGGAGTCACAATCCTGATGCAAAATTTAGGACACAAACTGCATCAAAGTATTGCATGATGCTCCATAAATATCCCTTTTTAGGCACCATGTCAGCTCTATAGATCACCTACAAACTAGTTTAAAGTTGTGGCATCTTCCTTAGGATGCTCCTCTTTAGCTTGCCCAAACCATCTTCTACAACCCAAACGCGATCTAAGATGTTAATCATGACTAGCTCCACCTAAGCTATCTTAGCCTTCACAAATGCTTGACTCTGTAGAGACTTTTCTTAAATAGCTAACTCATCAGCTTTTAAAGGCGACATAAAGGTTCCATTGTATACAAAGCTAAGATCAATAACATTTTTTTTCCATCTCGAATCAAAAGCTTACTCTAATACCACTTAGGTAATGTATGAAATGTTCTTAGCGCTTAGTACATAAAGCAGTTGGATTCCTTAGATTCTCTAAAAAGAGACTAGGTCAACTCCCTACCCAAAATAATCAAGATCACATTAACTAGAGAGATAAATCAAAGAGAGACTCTATAAGAGATAATATGAATAAAATGTATTGGATGATTTATGGATTGAGGGAGAACACCCTTATATATAAGAGGCTTTTTCAAGTAGACAGCCTAAGTTATTTTGATTGATATGCTATAATATAATACCTAACAAATTACACTTACTTTGGTTTAATGTATTCAAATAATTCTAGAGTATTCCTAGAAATGGACTACACCTTATCGCGAGTTTTATATATAATGGACCTTTATGTATAAGTAAACAATGAATTATGGACTTAGGGAAAGAGTCGACATGAGCTTCTCTCTAACTTCCTCTCTTGACTCTTACATTGATGCAAACCTAACTCAACTTACTCTCTAAAAGAGATGTATGTATTCACCACACATAAGTTTGCAAGAGGGTGTTCACCCTTTTGTTTAGTGGAGTCTTGTAACTCCTTAGGACTTTAACGTAACTCCATAGCATGATGCATCACATGATTCATATGTTGAACTACATAGTGTAGATTATCAAGGGACTAAAAGTAAGCTTTGATTTTTCCTTTATTGCTGTTGTATTTCCTATGATGCCCTAAAACTTAAAAAGATAATGATAGTCTACCATGTACCCCACTTAAGTAAGATACATTAAGCCTACCAACACCATTGAACCATATTAATTAATCTCCATTAATTTTTTTTTTTGAAATTTTTTTATTTTTTTCTTTGAAGAAAATAATTTATTGATAAGAAATCCATTAAATAAATATTCTCAAAGTTTGAATCTATGAAGTGCATTTACTAAGCTCAATATTTAAAAGATAACATTTCGAATTAACTAACATTAAATAATACTCCAACTAACATTATCTTGAACCCTGGTAAAAGATCATATCTAAGCTCAACATAAATACAACATCAAAATATCAACACTTGAAGCGTTAAATCCCAAAAGAGTGAGTTGTAAAACCCAGTCCGTAGCACTACGCAAATACTTGTTATGTCACTCACACCCATGCCTATTTCTAATGCAACAATTAAGGTTCGTTGAGATATTACTTTAAGCGTAAAAAATCAACACATTTTAGCATCTCAAATTGGAGTAGCTCATGACTCATACAAATGTAGAGAAATAAGGTCTCGAAACCCATCGTAACGGGTAATTGGGGGTTGACGCTAATAGATAGACCTCATCTTGCGTGAAACCATAAGTAGCCTCTGACGACGTTCGCCGCCATATTGGCGGTTGATGATTGTAGTCCAGAAGCATCATACCATCTATGAATCCCGTAGATCGACAATCGCTAAAGCTCCCTCTCTTGCTTTCATGGACTTGTTAATGGTTGTAATTCCCTTCTATCAACTATTCATTAAGCCAACTATGGTGGCCTATGTGGTAATTACCTCATTATCCTGTTAATTACAATTGCATGTGCAGTCCTAACTTGAAGGCATTGTTACATTAGCCCAATACGATCAAGCATAGACCACACAGAATTATTGACTCGAGTTTGAATTAAGTATGGTTTTATTTTTAATATGTGCCAAAGAAAAAAAAATTAAGGATCAGTTAATTATTTTCCAATCTTAAATGTCCAAAATTACACTTTATCCTGGTTACTTAAATTTCTTTTATTTTTCTTGAATATACTCCTTAACTTAAGTTTTTTTAACTTCCATAGTAGTAGTAATAAGAAGAGACAGGGTAAGGATATATGCATATGGCTTATTATAGGTAAAACTTTCATTATTATGTTGTGAATGAACGTATGTATTAGATATAGATTTTCATGTGAGTTTACATCTTTAATGATTCATTGAGTTGGAAGTTTGTATTGGAGTTTACGCTTGTAGTTAAGTGTTGGAGGTTGCATTTTAATTTGAAGTTTCGTGCTTAGTTTGTGTTTGATGTTTGGCCTTGTGTTGGACGTCGGAGATTGCATTTGGAGGTTCGTCTTGACATTTGAACTTGCATTTGGAGCTTACAGCTTATGTCTTGGCATACTTTTGTTACACAACATGATGTATAAAGGTCTGTTGCACTTCTAATACAAATGCCTACAGGATTTCTACATTATGCCCCTTCAATGCAATATTAGTCTGCACAAAACCGTACCACTTGAGTACGAATCAGACTTGCACAAAATGTACTCAAAATATGTGGCTTTATTGTAAACCAAATTGCATTATAAGGCACACTAATTGTATACATTTCAATTGCAAAATCTACCTGCAATGAAAACATATTCTGTACGTGCCTTTGTGATTCTACTAACCAAAATACTTTTCCAACCATTTGTTTAAAAATACGTATATTTTTAACATCTTCCTATAGAAATACAAAACTCTATATAAACAAATCTAATAAGCACGAATCTTCTTAAAACTAAAAATAAAAAATTAAATAAATCTAAAAAGGCCGGATAATCCTATATATTCAAGGAGTCAGATGAAAATATACACGTCAAAAGAACTTTTCACACTTTGCATTAAATGTATATATACATATATACTTGCAGACGACTTATTCACACTGCAAGTATAAAAATAATTATATGTAAATTTTTTAATTAAAATAATAAATTAAAAGTTAAATATTTATTCTCATTGTAAAATAAAATTTCAAGTTACGGAATTACATAAAAAATATAAAATTTTCTTCATTAAACTTTTTAATATTTAGATCATGAAAATGTTATTACACATCTATATAAAGTTATAAAACTATATATCCAATTTCAAACATCAAAAGTTCACAGAAAAAAATTAATTCTATAATATAAACCATGAATAAAAAAAAAAAATTATGGATAAGAGTACCGAGAGTTTACAACAATTTGTCTTTTAGTTTTCCGGGCCGGGGTGGGGGCGCGCGCGGTGGTGGGTGTTGGGAAAGAAAGAGGGAACGTTGGAAGAAAAGAAAAAGGTTCCTATTTTGATTTGAGAGAGGGAAATAGAGGCATTAATATTCTCGGTCAAATAATATTTTCCGTACACGTATCATAATATTAACAATGTTGAATATTAAATTATAAAAATAACTAATTTCAACAATATCAAGTCACACCATATGTATCATTATATATCTATATTAAATAATATAGATATATTATATAGAAAAGCATTTGTATGAAGGATAAAGTTTCTGAATTTAGTTTCTTAATAAGATCCTCACCACATACAGTAACAATTTTAATGTATCAACCAAATTAGGTAAAGGGGGGAAAGCAAAAACATCATAATTTCATTCAAAATCACGCCATATTAAATCGTAAGATATATTGTTGAAGTTCTTCCTGGGCATAGAGCAGTAATTGCTGGTCAGTCTCTAGCACATCCACCATGATCAGAACTCCACTCCTTTCCACATCCATAGCAAAATTGAAACTGGCACCTGCGATTTACATCGTCAATAGTATCATTCAATCGATGATATGTTTTGCAGTATTTTTCCATACATCAATAGCATTACATCAAAATTGAGTTTTGCGCAGGCATGAAGAAAAATGAAGAAAGAAATTAAAGGAAAAAAAAAAAAAACATAACAAAGTAAGGTCCGGTTGAAAAGGAGACGGAAAATAGAGGTAAAACGTTAATAAAATGACTTCACTTTTAATAAAATTAAGTAGCTTTGACTTCACTTTCATCCACTATATTATGATAATTACCACAAGTGGCTGTAAATACTCTCATATATTAAATTTTATTTAATTCTTTTTTTTTTTTTTTCACTTCGTAGTCCACATAACTTAAATTAGTCCTAGAGAAGCCCGTGCCTTATTTTCATCATACACATTAATATCAAAGTCCGAGTATACAATGCCATAAATGACAGAATTAGATCTTGTTCGGTTAGAAAATGGATGACTATCCAATTTCCGACTGTTTCGAATACTTTAAGCGGTTTAGATTCTTATTTGGTCATATAAGATCAGTTCCCAAGATTTTAGTCCTATTTGATCCTTTCATAAATGCACAAGCCAAATAATAATAATAGGTACAACGGTAATTTTATTTTATTTTTTCCATAATCCATGAATAATCTTAAAAATTTCCATTAAAACATAATTGCTTTGACTACAATTACATCTGTCAAAATCGTCAAACAATTTCTGAGAGCAACCTTTCCACGAAGTAGAGCACACATCATCATCATCATCATAAGGCAAAATCACTAAGAAAGTAAATTATCACAATTTTATTTTTACCATTTCACGCCATACCTTTTTTTTTTTTTTCCTTAAAAGAACCTAAGGAAGGGGGAAATGAAATGTGAACCACCAAAATGATAAAATAATAATAATAATAAAAAAAGAGAGAGAGAGAGAACCACCAAAATCTTTCATTCAATTATGATGCCAGTGTTTTCGAGATCCAAGTACTTCGAATTTTTGCAGAGTAGTTTATGTGTCGACTACATCTGTATCACTATATTAACAAATTGTTGTAACCTGCTTAATCAGTGATACCAAAATATAATTACTATATTCTGGATCAAACCCTCGACAAACCCTAGCTCCTTTAATCATGAGTGCAAAGACAAGCAATGAAAAAGCTGATAAACCATAACATTGATACGTTCTAACCTGCATACTATATGTGGGCATCCAATAATTCTTTCCACATAAAATTTGCACCTAGGGCATCTCCCCCATTTCTTCTCCATCGCAAGCTCTCTCAGCATCAAATCTTCCCTTCCCCTCTCATCTTCGTGGAGTGACTGGAACTCCTCGCACGTGACCCCCACGTGCCATGGAACCAAACATTGAGCGCAAAACAGCCGATGACAGTAAGGACACTCGCTTTCCCTAACAACTTGCTCTTTCTCATCATCGTCCTTAATCAACATGACCGAACAATCCTTAAATGGACAAAAACATTTCTCGGTTTCTAGAAACAAAGCCTCACATTTCGCAAGTTCCCATCCATACACCACCTCTTGTGGAAGCACGTCTCTAAGAGTTACACCATGAATGTCTACATGAGTTTGGCATCCTGATCCTGGGCAAAGAATGTTGCTGACATTTTCTTGGATTTTTGTTAACAAGTGTTTGGTAGTGCAAGTGGAACAAAACGAGTGTTCGCATTTCTCGCTAGTTCTTATCATTTCTTTAGCGGTTTTTCCTTCAGCGCATATCTCACAGAAAATTTCAGATGACTCACCAACTTCTTCCCGAGCGATTTCTTCCGACTCTTTGTCTCCTTCACCTTCTCCATTAGAAGAATCAGAAGATCTATCTTTCAATGGGTTTTCTGATCCCTCTTTAGAATCCAGCCCTTCGTTGTAAACCGGTTGCTGTGGGTTTTCCATTGGGGTATATACATAGAGGCTTTTCGCCCAATATATATAGACAGACATTTATGCGGGGCCGCGTCAACATGGAAGTCAAGGTACGGAGCTATGAGAACCTTCCAGTGGAAGTAGATTTATTTAATTGGTGTACGCGGTACGCCTAATGCCTTCCTCCGTAAGTTACAAGCATTTGCTAAAGTACCAGTGTCGGCTTAAAGTTAAAAAGCTGTAGCTTTTTATTTATTTATGGATTACATCAAAGTGGATTTTTTAAACTTTTATAATCTTCATTGGCAAAAAAAAATTATAATCTTCAAAATATATAAAATTGAGTGGCCAAATATATATAATTGGATATATAAATAAATCTAATACGATAAGGATGACTTCAACCTCAAATCTTTTAAGGTTAATGAATGTTGCGTGGTAGAGCACTTTTCTAGGATTATGGATAGGTTGTTATCTAATCACAATTTGGATTTCTTGCTACACATTATAACTGCAACTTAATATGTATTTTCTTTTTTACTTTATAACATGACAACTTGTATGCATACTATTTGTTATCTATATCTATATCTATATCATATTAAAGTAGATCAACAGTTTTTATATGCACGCTATTTTATTAAATAGTTATACGTATAATAATCATCTATATAATTATATATATATCTGTAGCTATTAAATATCAAATATAATTAAATCAACCTCTCTTACTTTATGGGAGGCTAGTTAAATTACAATCTTCTCTCTTTTTATCTACTAAACTAACTTGATATCATGGGAGAATAGTTATATTATATAGGTGAATAAAATATAACTACTTTTATGTTTTTTTTTTTTTTTTCAATTATAGGGGTGGGAGAATTCAAACATAATCTACTTTAATGAAAAATTAATGACGATATCATTAAGCTATAGTGGTTTTGGTATAATTACTCTTATCTAAAAATTCAAATAAAATATTAGAATTAAATTTACACCCACCTTAGTTCTGGTCAAATACAAATTTCAAAATCTCATTTTATTTACCCACACAAGCATACCTTCTAAAAATATATGAATATATATATATAAATATTTAAATATCCTACAATCAAAGTCACCAATATTATTGGAACTCCAAAGAATATCGGTTTTTATGTTTTTTTTTTTAGTAAGGTTGGTATATCATGTTTGTATAATTATTTAGGATTAGAAGAGATGAAATTACATTTTTAAAATATAAAATGATTATCCATGTCTAGCTAAAATATTTAGAGGATGTATTTACTACTATCCCATTTATTTGGTTATTTATTTGGAGTAATTAAAGTGTTGTTGACTTGATTTCGGAAATAATAAGATTACTATCGTTTTGCTTTTAACGCAAATGATCGAGTAAATCTCTCGCAAATTGTAAACTTACACGACCGCACGAATCTCAAACAGTTGATTCTACAATATACAAAATCGCAACTTAATTTCACATCATCTTAAAAAAAAAAAAAACAACTAATTTAGATATAAAATGGCTATTTTATTCTGCACTGGTAGTGCTTAAGGAGTAGGCAAAATATGGCTCCATTGACGAGCAAACTCCTCTATTTGCCAAAAGCAAATAAACTTCGTTCAACATCGACCATCTCCACATCGAGTACAAGTGAGAGTACAATGATCACCAAAAGGAAAATCATGAGAATCTAAACTAAGCAGTTTTTAAAAGGGTGTATGGGGTACATTCCCCACATTAGAACCCACCCAATCCAGGGCTCGGTTGTCGGTCCTTCGTACAAAAACAACTACATAATTAAAATTGGTGACATGCGATAATAAAGCTAATATCTGGCTAAAGTAGGGGCAAGAACTCCAATGCAGCTGAATCGAATGTCTTTTGAGAGAGTTAAATAAGGCCGAATAATCCATAAAGAAAATAAATCTACAACGGCCCAAATTCACTGTAACATTAAAATCCAATAAAAAAAAGCCCTATACTCAGCAACTTCTGGACATGGCACTAGCCTAGCATCTTCTACCGGCCCACTCCATGACCCATCTAAATGAACCATCACGACATCGTTATACTCTGGAAGCTTACGCACGTGTATCATTTAACAAATCATAAACCTTTATATTGTTCTCTCAACGTTGAGTACAAAAACCCTTGCACCCAAATTATCCGAAACCCTAACCACAACTTCTGGCATGCTAAATTTATTTCGCTCCGCACCACCAATGCATTGCGAAACCCCATGATTTCCTTCAATGATTCCCGTAAAAACTCTGTTCTCCGTCCCGCTAGTCGATAGAAAAGTAACCTCCGGAGAATTTTGTTCATTCGTCTATAATGAAGTGATCGCTGCTTTTTGTTGGTTGTTAATCCCTGATATTAAACACGCGGCTGTTGTCAGAAAACATAGATTTGTCCGCTCCTTCTTCCTCCAATATCGTCCTTCCAACGGTAGGGTAGGTTTGTCCTCCCATCAAATCTTGGAACGAAAATAAACACTTCTCCACTGTAGAAATAGGCTTCGAATTTTTCCTGATAAAAAAAAAAAAAAAAAAAAAAAAAACCTCACATCGCTCCTTTCAAATAATCCATGCAACTTGTTCGAAAAATAAAAAATAATCCATGCAACCTCTATCTTTTGTATTGGAGGCAACTACAGTATTTTGTACCATACCATCCACCAAGTCACCAATTTATGACCTTATCTTTATATATCTTGATACCTAAAGCGACAAACCTCACGCAACTTGTCCAATCGCAGCATGGTATAACATGCTCAGGACTTTTAAGATGCTCATAGAAAGGGCATAACGGATTGGCAGTAGCTCTGCGGTTGAAAAAGTTTTAGAAGGTCAGAAGCCAGCCCGATATAGCCCTCTAAGAAAAATGTTGAACCTTAGATAATGTGTTCCAATTCCATAGAATTGTTCATGCTGTGTAAAAAACGAGGAAGCCCCTAATTGACTTCTACTTGTTTGTATATTCTGCAGGAAGTGGTAGCCAAATTTAACTGAGAAATCTCCAGTTCGAGTATATGGCCAGATGAGTCTGTCATCCTCATTTAAAAATTGCTGTGTATGCTCAAGCCGCCAAGCACCCACCTTCATGTCCATTTAAGTTACACACCCGTAGTTTTGGGTCTGTTTCTGCACCTCTGTGTAAAGTTGCAGCCTCTATTTCAGGAATCCAGCGGCCACGACCTACAAGGACATTCCTTCCCTCCCCAATCTGACAACATGCACCTTTCATTAGGACTTCTCTCCCTTCTAGAAGACTACTCTACACCTATGAGGCTTTGCCTCCTTTTCTTGCATACTGGAACTCATCTTGTGGGAAATACCGACCTTTCAAAACACTGGCCCAAAGAGCATGTGGTTGCTGTTGCAAACACCAAGCCAATTTGGCTAAAAAGGCTGACATTGAACAAGGACAGATCCCAACACATCATTCCAGCCATATTCTTCTGCTTAGTCGTGGTATTCCAATTTAACCAATGGATCCTATTTCTCTCATCACGTTTACCTCACCAAAAATTAGCGAAGATGGAGATTACAGTCTTACACCACCTTTTAGGAAACTTAAAATCCCCATTAAGTTGGGATTGCCCAAGTTACTAACTTTACGAGCACTTCTCTTCCCGCTTCATTTAGGAGGCAATGTTTCCATCCTTCTAACTTCCTTACAATCCTCTTTAACAAATTTCAGAACCTGTGTCTTTGATCTTCAACATAAGGTTGGTAATCCCAAGTATCTTCCCGGACTCTCTGTGGTTGGAGTGTTCAAAATTCTGCAAACATCATGCTTCACTGGATAGGATGTATTAGTGCTGAAGAAAATCTCAGATTTTGTTAAAATTGATCCTCTGACCCAAAGCTTCACAGTATACCTCCAGCATATAAAGCAGGTTAGTCACATTAGATTCGTCAGCCTCTACATAGAAAAGGTAGTCATCTGCATAAAGTAAGTGTATTAGCATAGGACAGTGACAATTAAATTTAATTCTCCTAGTAACTCTTGCTGTAGAACTCTTTTAGTAGACCCTTTGATAACACATTGGCTACTATAATGAACAAATAAGGAGATAGCGGATCTCTCTGTCTTATCCTGGGATAGCATGTCCAACCTGTTTACTATTAACCACTGTGGAAACACATCCATTATCTAACCTACCTATTGCTCAGCAAAACCCATCCTGAGTAGAGCAACCCTTAAAAAACCCTACTCTACCATCATATGGTTTACTCATATCCAATTTCACAGCATAAATGTAACTCTTGCCCCTTCTCTTGTTTTTAAGATAATGAGAAGTTTCATCTGCAACTACAATATTATCCTGAATTAAAAATCTTGGTACAAAGACGTTTTGATTCTTAAAGATAATATTATTTAAAAAGGGCTTTAACCTATTAACTAAGATTTATACGAACTGATAGGGCAAAACGAGATACATTATTAGGAGGCAAAAATTTAGGGAGCGAGGCAAAGTACCTGTAGAAAAGAAGTTTTAGAATAACCAAGTCATAAAGGGAGCAACTATGCCCATATGACTGATAAAAGATTCCCGGAAACCACCTTGACCTGAAGCTTTTAGAGCTCCTAGCTGAAAGACTGCATACTTGACCTCTTCAAGAGTAATAGGAGTACATAAAACCACATTGTCTTCCATAGTAATAACAAGATCCACCCATTCCAAAAAAATCCTTGTATTTCTATTTGGCTCTAGTCTAAAGACGTTGCTGAAATTAGCAACAAATGTAGAACTGATTTCAGATTCTGACTATAACATGCCCATCCTTACCCTGCAGGTGGAAAATTTTGTTAATAGTGCTGTGATGAAAAAAATGAAGTGTTTCTTTCTCCATATAACAATTAACTAATTCTTAGCCTTTGATGCCAGTATATTTCTTCTCTTTCCCACAAATTGTCTAGCTCCATTTGAATTCTCTCCTCCTCCTTATTTCTACTGTTACCATTACTATTTTGTACCTCTGCCAATCTAGCTTTGAGTTGATCTATATGTCTTCTCTTTTTAGAAAAAGCTTGTTTACTTCAACAACTTAGTCTTTTGCTACAGTTATCCGGTCTTTGCAAAACATCCTCTAGAACATTATGCAGAGGTGATCGCGGTTCGATTTGGTACGGTTTGCTCTCTTTTACCGTACCGAATCTAATATAATGGTTTAGGTTTTTTTGGAAGTCGAATTTCACTATATGGTTCGGTTCATAAATTTTTTAAACCTAATTAAAATCGGTTCAGTTCAATTCGAACCGTTTGTGTCAAATTTTTACTAAACATTTTTATCTTCAATAAATATGAAATTTTAAATGGAATTTACTTAATTTAATTTTAATAATTGGTACAAAATTATGATAAAGAATAACAAAATATGAAAAACTTAATGAAATTTATAATGATTAATGGAAAAAAAGGTACAAAATAATTGCATGAATTTTTTTTATTTAATTAAATGGTTTGGTTCAAAACAGTACAATTCGGTTCGCTTTTCTGAACTGAACTGAAATAAGAACCATTTATACATAACCAAATTGAACTATAAACTAAACGATTCACATAAAAAAAAAAAAAACAAAATTTTCGATTTAGTTCATAATTTGATTTGCGATTTGCAATTTTTTTGCTCGGCCTTACATTATGATGCAATTATGATTCCTAAACCTACTTTACAATGCATTCCTAATCCTCTAGAGTTCTCTATAGATTTTCAAAACCAAAATGCTTTTGCCCCCTTAACTCTTTATACTCAGTATTGATAATAATTGCTGCATGATCAAAAGCTAGGATAAGCTCATGGATCACTTGTGTGTTTGGGAAAATCTAAAGCCATTTGATTAAGCCAAAACATCTATCAATGTGTTCCTTCACTAGGACATCATTCTGTTTACCTCATGCCTATGTATATTTTAGGCCGACATATCCTAAATCACATAGATTAGAAGTTGAAACTATTTCATGAAAAGCCAAAATCTATCTACAATCTCGTTATTTGCTACCACACTTTTACGAGTCATCTAGTATCTCATTGAAATCTCCTAAACACACCCAAGGACCAATAACTATAGTGGAAATATATTTTAGATGTTGCCACAATAGCTTTTTGTCATGAAAAATACCAGATGAATAACACCATGAGAAAAATCCTAACAAAGATCCATCTTTACGTATCATTTGGGTATGAACATACAATTGATAACTATCAATTACGTTAAGTCTAACATCCATTGGCCACTACAATGCAAGTCTACCTCTGAACCCATTAGGAGGCATATAAAAACTCCCAGCATATCTCAATCTATTCCATCCTTGTTCAATTTTAATGCTTTTGTCCTTCATTTCAATTAAAAAAATAATACTGGGATTGTATTTATGTACCAAGTTGTAGAGATGACAAATTGTCAAGGTCGACCCAAAGCCTTGACAATTCTAAGATAGAAACATCATAGATCCCCTGTGGCTATCCTTGACTGTCAAAGGATAGCCACTACTGCCACTAAAATCAAATTGCTAGAAAGGAACTCCTCAACCAATACACTGTCATACTGCTTCAAAAAAGTTTCTATTCAATCCTTAAGGTATTGGACATCTTCACCACAGCCTTTGTTTTCTTCTTACTGTTGGTTGTCTTTTTGGTAATGACTCATTTATCTTTGATATCAACCTCAATAGTCATCTTGACTTTCTTCTTCACCTCATAATTCGCAAGTTCCCTTTCCTTCTTAATATTTAATCTATCAAGAGTGTTCGATGGCTCTTAAATGTGTAAAATTTCCTTTTCTCTCCCCATCATACTACCATCTTGCCTTTGTGGCCCCACTTCCTTTCCTTCCTCCTCATATAGCAATGTGATAAAATAATCAGGACTCTATTCTTTAACTTGAAGCAAAAAACGTTACAGTAGTAAATTATCGACATGTAAATTGATGTTAGCATGTCAATGGACTGGCTATGTATTAGAAGAGGGTCTAAATCATAGTGGTGTATATTGGAGTCTATAAGCAAAACTAGCTATACTTGGTTTATAGGGTCAAATGAAGATGAATGTGGTTGGGTCCGAGTAAGGAGAAATGGGGAAAGGAACACTAAAAGTGTTGGTAGGAATACGTATACTGGTTTTGTTAGGTCTAGCAGAATGAAAAGTAAGTGTTTACGAATTCAAAATAAGAAGGTCAAAGGTTTGTATCATAGTTTTAAAAGTCAAGGTTAAAGTAGGTTCATAGAGGGTTAGATTAAGTAGAACTTACACATTTACTATATTTGTAGGCCTAGTAGAATTCAAGCTTAAATCTTGCATCTCTATGGGATCTGTTCACCTATATTGTCCTATTGAAAGAGTAGTGATTAAACAGTCAACATCGAAGCATTATGAACATCATAGTTTTCCTTTCTTCTACCAAAATCCCTTATTAGAAAAGCTTTTAGTATAGGGCCACAAAATTCACAAGACTCCTTCACATACGAACATTGCTTTGCCACTATAAAAGGCCAAATTTAATATTGCCCTTCAACCTCATTGATTAAACAAATTTGACTCATCAAGCTAAGGTGACAAGGCCCGAGAAGCTAAGCTCATAAATTACCAAGATGATTAAGGGAGTTTTGGCATAGTAAGTTTAGAGCGGAATCCGTTAGATCGGTCCACTCGGTCCAACCTTTCTTGATTTAACTCACACTAAAATAATAAACAAAGCTTTTATTTGGGTCTAAACCCATAAAAGTAGCTCATTTGATATCCATTAATGAAAGGTCTTAATTTCAGCCATTGATCACCATCATGATCTAACTAATAGGATCAACTACCATTTACTTTAAATACCCAATTCACATTCTCATTTGGAGAGGAGAAAACCTCCCATTAATGTCGTTACTCTACCGAAACCTTGTCTCAAAGATCAAACACTTAAAAACCTTAAGAATTCTACCATATTCTTCATTAATTTGGAGTTTGATGCCATCGTGCTCCTCCACCTGTCACCATACGTATTAGAGCCTCATCAAGATTGCCTATTCTTCTTTCCTACACTTCTCTCCTGATCATCTCGCATAATTCAAGCCATGTCCTTAGTCACGTATAGCATGGTTTCTCATGCAGTATGTATGTAATCCTTGCATCTATACCTACATCCCCATATTTTCTAACAACTCTACTAGGGAAGGGAAGACTTGATACTCACATTATGATACCTCTAAAGTGAAGACGACATGATCCTACTTATGGAACTAATCAAGAGCAAGATACTATTATTGTGATCAATGACCAAAATATACCTCCAGCTAGAGACACTAACCAAGAAGATGGCACATATGAAGGTGTCCTTGATAATGTGCAATTAATGTGTGAGTTGCGCAAGAATAATTGGAACCTAGGTGAACTCATGCTGATGTTTACTCAATGAGCACCTACTTTGGCTGCCTTTGTTATTGCGTAATAAGGACTAACTTCCTCGAATCCTTCTAATGTAGTGCAACAACATACCCCACCCAATTCTCTTATTGTCAACGAGCATGTCACTCTTAAGGTTAAGGAACAACTTCCTATTGTAGAACCTACAGCTGTGTAAGATTCATTAACTAAAGTAAAGAATTAAGGAGTTCATATTAGAGGCTAATCATCCTTACATGCTATACCACATATCACAATTGTTGACTTTGTGTAACCAACATCAATGAATCCCATGTTTGCAAGATCTACACCTGTGAATCTCGTGCCCATGTACCTTACTCCTATGATGTCACTAAGGGTGGAAACATTTACCTAAAGAGGTATATTTGTGACCAAAGAAGATTTAGATGTGTATTTGAAGGAGATACAAGCAAAGTCTACGATTAGGGTACTGAAATTGAAGCTTTCATACCACCAGTACATTATTACGGAGCTATACCTTAAGGGTTATGTAAGTCTAAAGTTCATGTTGTTCAATGGGAAAAAGGGGAGTGCTAAAGAACACTTGTTAAAGTTCATCGAGGCCTTAGAAGTATATGGTTTAAACGATAATTTGAAACTGAAAGAATTTTTTAAGTCAATCACCAAGAAGGCTTATATTTGGTATGTTAACCTTCCCTTCATAGTTGATCGATTTATAGAGAAACATGTGCAAAATGTTTTTGGAGAAGTTCTTGTCCACTAAAGAAAGAGTCACCCTTACTGATATGGAATGAATCGGACAAAAGCCTAAGAAAGATCTTATAGATTACATTAAGCACTTCCGGGAGCGTTGCTTGGATATACAAGATAGTTATGATGAAAGAGAGTCAAGATTTGCATTTAAGCAATGTTTACTGAGTACGCAATGCATCTGGAGAACCTTTCGTTGGTTTTGTTCACTATGTTGGTTGAGAACGCCTGAAGGACCAACAATTCAATAGCATGACAAAGAGGTGAAAATGTAAGATTAAATAAGCATATACCGTCAATAAACTTAGCCCAAGAGGACAATCTAAAAGAAGCAAAGAAATTTAGAAGTGAAAAGCTTACGGGTATCAAACCAACTTTGACATACCCATGCTCAATGAGAAAAGTGCATGCACTCCTCGACTAATGGCTACGTAATGGGGACATCAGACTCCCAAGGGTTGAGTGCTCACTAATAAATGAAGAAAAGAGTGACCATAAGTATTATAGATTTCACAAGAGTGTAGGCCACCCTACGAAAGATTGTTGGATTTTGAAGAAGATATTTAATGAGTGAGTTCAAAATGGAGAATTGATTGTTGAAGATAATGATGTCAAGAACAACCTACTTCTAGTTCATAACAACCAAAGTAGCACTATGAATGTTATCACTTACGACCCTACAAAAGTGGAAGGTATGGATGTGCAACCAGTTGAGGTGCATGAAGGACTTGAGATCAAGACAAATGGAGATGATAGAACTACTCTTGCTTTGTTGAAGACTACCAATGTTAAGAATTTTTTTTATTTACTTAGCTTTGATGAGGATGCCCGGCTCGAGGCAGCAACTGCACTTATGAGGATCTTGCAAGGTCAATACAAGAAACATCTTATAGCACATCCCACATAGAGAATCGCTTTAGAGAATGAGGGTGCAATTAATTTTACTAATGCTGACATTTGTATGATAAATCTTAACCACAATCGCCCTTTATATGTGGAAAGCATACTTAATGGTCATTCCATTAGGAGGACATTTATTGATAATGGATCTTCACTTAATGTTATGCTAACGTCTACTTTTAAAGCTACAACGATAGATATTCGAAACTTAGTAAAACAACCAATCACAGTAATTAGCTTCTACAAGTCTTTTATGAAGACAATGGGGTATATTGAAGTAGATTTTGATATTAGACCTATCTACAACTTTATGTGGTTCTATGTGATTGATACACCTGTATCTTATCATCTCCTTATAGGAAGGATATGGCTACATAATCACAACATGATACCCTTAACATGGCATCAATGCATAAAGGGTCATTAGAATGAGCAAGACATCTTTACTCCTGCAACAAAGAATCCATTCATACGTAATGAGTCTCACTTCATTGAAGCAACATTCTTTGATAGGCATGTGAATGAAAGGGAGACACCTTCGGCGGAACCCTCGAGGTAGAGCTACCTATAAGGGAAGAGGTTTAACCTCGAGCATTTAAGAAGAAGAGGATGCGTGGTTGTCAATGGAGTACGAAGAAACGAAAGTGAACCAATGATATTATGAAGGTAAAAGATACATTATAAGTTAAGAAGTATGAGAACTATTGGTAGCTAAGACGTGTTCTCACCGATTTTATACCAGTTTTCATTTCATTTAATATGTAAGCGTACTGATGACTACTTCTCATCAATGAAAGAAGTTCCTTTTCCCATCACCAATATTTTCTAATGGTAATTTGATAAGTATTTATGTGTCTTCATTTTATTACTGTTGTCATTGCAAAGTAAGAAACTTGTCTCCTTAGCGTGCAAAGTTAATTTCATAAAAAAATTTACAACTGAATGAAGGCAACTAAACCCCTCAATGGATCAAAAGAAGGTAATAATGAGTATAACATATAGTCTACATATCGTTGCTAGTTGGTAAGATCTTGGTCTCCTAAGTACACAATGGTGAACTTGGCTCGCATGTTGCGAATTGGTAAGAGCACTGGCTCCCAGACATATATTATGCCATGATAATTATGTATAGTTTTCATGATATATCTAATTTCTATGCTTCTTACCATCAATTAATGGAGACAATTCCATTGATAAACACTTTAACATATTAACATTTAAATCTAGGTAACATTTAAGTAAGCTATGTTACACAATCAAGTAGTGGGAAATATTCCCTTAACTAATGAGAAAGAATTATTGATCCCAAACAATCAATATTACTATTGTTGCATATGCGCGATTAAACACTTTTTAAAAGGGATCTTTTATATATTATCATTAACAAGTAAAAGTCTTACATTAATATGTTAGATAACATGTGAGAATCTTTAGATCACCGAGTCTAAGCGGTTTCATAATTATATCTATTGTACAAGAGGCCCTTTTAGATCAAAGAGTCTAAGTAGTCTTGAAGTTATGTTAATCCAAAATTTGAAGCTCATGATTGGTTAACACTAGTGTGACTAGGTCAAGCCTTTCCTCCCTATTGCATGGTGTCATTTTTTAAGAAGAAAGATGAGATAACAAGACAATCTCACTAGTTTATGCTAGATGATAGTGTTGCTTAATTGAGGCTTTACTCTTAAGTGAGTAAAGTCCTTAAGATATGCTTTTCACTATCTATCAAGACATTGCAAAGTCATTAAGGGGATCAAAGCTGCCCTACTACATTATTTTCTAGCATACTACTGCTAAGTAAAGAACTATCACCACTAAGTGCATAATGACAAGATACTTTCATGAAAGCTAACAAAAGCATCAAGGAGATAAAAGAGCATGAAAGTCAGTTAATGAACTTTATTGTTATTGATTATACATATTTAAGTACAACTTGTATTCATACAGAGATATAAGATTTACAATTGAGTGATCAAGAAGATCATATGAAACAAGGCTTAAGATAATGTCTACCATAAGCGATATTGTGGCTTTTGAAGACTAACGTACTACAACACAGCACTAAGTTCTCTATGGTATCATAAGAAAATGAAAGGCATCAAAGCTAGATGATTGTCCCTTCTCTACATCTCAATAATTGGGGGAGGAAAATTATGAATGGATACAGTATATGAAGAGGCTATTCTTATATGGTGATGATTGTTGTGCATTATATTTGCTTTATACAATACTCCTTGTGTATGATGTTTGATGTGTGCATGTTTGGAAGGCTTACGATGCTCAAAGTACACATGTGCATGAGGCTCAATGCGTATACGACACTTGACACATGAGTACTCTAGATATTTGATATACTACATTGATTTATGACATCTCCTTTTGCTTGATCTAAATGATAACAGTATTAGAGTTATCCAACACATATGGTTACTTATATTTGATGTCATGCCACCTTCTCTTGATGACTCTTGAAAAGTGGTAACAATGTCTACTACGATTGCTACCCCTTAGGGGGGGGAGGAAGGAGTGATTATACATGAAAACTAAGGGAACTAAGTGAGTTAGTAAAGTGAAGTGAAAATGGGATAGAAATTGTACAATTGTATAAGTGGGAAATTGAAGAAAAAATGACAAAGGCAGTACAAAGAATGAAGCCTTATTGAGGACTCATGTTTAACTTGAAGATTTGGCTCACTTATATTCATATCATAGGAAAATTCACATGTTGTTACCAAGTTCATGCTCAATTTACATGTTCAACCACAAATGCTCATGCATGTTTGTCTTAAAGAAATTATGTTCAACTCATATGTTCACCTCACGTATATTTACGTTAGAGCTCTCATAAGGCTCATGTCAAGATGAAGCTTCACATCATGATCGACTCTCATGTTCATTCATTATGTTGGGAAGACTCATGATTCAACTACTCGCATCCAGCTTACATTTCAAGCACCATGCATATCTTATGATGCCAATGCCTATCCTATGATGCTAGGACCTATATCATGCTCAAGCCTCATATCATATTCAAGGGTTATGTGGTGTTCAGGCATCACATGATGTGTATATCTCATATTGTGTTTAGTGCTCACATCACATTTAGGCCTTGTATTATGTTCAGACCTCATGTCACATTTATGCCTCTTGTCAAGTTTAAGCCTCACATCATCTCATGTACAAGACTCGTGACATGTTTAAGATTTATTTTACATTTAAGGCTCATGTTACATTTTGAGGTTATGTTGAGTTCATGGTTTACCACAAGTTTAAGGCTTACGCGTAGGGCTCATCTTAATTCTCATGTTAAATCAAGTTCAAGGGTTGCGATTATGGCTCATGCTCACTCATATTAACTCTAATGTTCAAGACTTGCATTTGCTCTCATATTTAATGCCCAATTGCAATCCTTACATTCACTCATGATCAAGACTCATGTGTTAAGGCTCATGTTTGACTCATATTCAGCTTACGTGCCAAGAGTATTATGTTCAATTCCACTTACACATGCTCATATTAAAGGGGCATGCTCAACTTAGGGGTTTGCATTCAACACTCGTGTTGATATCTAAGGCTCATGCTTTATTCATGTGCACTCAACTCACAAGCTCATGTTCTACTCTCATGTATTAATGTCCAAGCCTCATGTTTAGTTCATCATACTTGTAAGGCTCACGCTCGCCTCTCATATGCTCGTGTATGCATGCCCTTATGACTCGAGACTCATGTTCAATTCATATTATAAGTTGAAATTGGTATTATGGAGATTACAAAAGGAGGCCACACATCACCAAAGCATTATACCTTTCCACTGTCACCAGTTGATGAAGATTGGTCCTTATTGGCCTTCGGTTTGTGAACAGTCACTGTTTGGGTGGTAAAAAGTCTACTCTCTTTAAGCTATGTTGGTTTTCTAATTGGTGTAAGGACAAGACCTAGTCCTTAAGTTACGACCGTAAACTTTTGACCATTGGTTGGCAAACAATCATGGTTCAAGCAGTAAAGAGTCTACCTTCTTTAAATCGTATTGATCTACTGATTATTGCTAGTTCTAGATGTGGTCCTCAAGTTACGATCATAGACTTTTGACCTTTGGTTGCAAGTAGCTATGGTCCGGGTGGTAAAGAGATCCTCTTTAAATCGTACTGATTCGTTGACTGCGGCAAATTTGAGATAGTAGCCAATCAAAATGTGATTGTGAACTCTCAAATATTGGTTATGCTACCTGCAAAAGATAGACGACGACGAAGTGTTAGTTTCATAAGAAAAAAGGGAGAGGGAAGAAGGATGCAAGAATTAATGGCATGGAGGTTAACATGAATTTAAAGACACGCATGAAGGCATGAGTGAAGTGGCATGAACAAAGGCATTAAGAGCTATCTCATTATTCATTACATGAGAAGAAAGATGAGAAAAGGAAGACATGCATATTATTAATAGGGCACATAATTTATAAGCTTCAATACATACGTATGAGACCAAGGAAATACCAACAATTCAGTAGAAGAAAGAAGTCATTGCAAATCATGAACACAAGATGAAACGCATGAACTATTGTATTTTAAAATCTTGATGCTAGTATATTGGATTCTCTTATTAGTAAAGTAAAGAGCATCACTCAAGGCTCAAATTACCCATTTGCATGAAAGAGCAACCAAGTGCAAAGAATAAAGAAGATGCAATTTATTATTTTCATAATAGATGGAGTAGGATATACATGCCTAAGCATTATTTAAGGACTGAAGTATTACTCTAAAGGCAGTAGCTAATGGATATAACAAAAGGTAGAGCAAAGTAACAGCTCTTAGAAGTGCTAAAGAATCCGTATAGTAACCAAAGAAAGAGTTACAATGGTGTAACACTATATGAGCAATGTAAGGCAAAAATTTGAAAATACAAAAGATAACAATTGTGCAACAATATGGACAACATTGGATTTTACAGCATATAATATCAGTACAGAATGAATAAATATGGAGTAGTGTATCAACACTCAGGAGGATATAGCACATGGGTAGTAGCACAACAGGAAAATAGAGTGCAAAGACTACTAATACATGATAGTACATGAGTTAATATATCCCAACATATATTAGCATTAGACAAGTGATGGCAACTGAGCTAACAGCTACCAAGTGCAAGGCAAGGTGCATTACGACTATGGTATTAGGAAAAAACATATAAAAAAAAAAAAAGAATAAAACCTCTCGAGGAAATGACTGAAGCTCTTACTCATAATGGAAAACCCAATGTTGTTAAAGTCGAGTTCGATTTGGGCATTTTATTGAATGAGTAGCCAACGAATAGAATGATGATGGAAGCACCTGCAATGACCATATGACATTTTGATTGTGACTTGTAGACAATCGAAGTTCCCTTAATCTGTCAAAGGAAAAATCAAGAAATTGAAAAAAAAAAAGAAAAAAAGACTCAGCAAAATGTTAAAAAATAAATAAATAAAAGAAAAACTACTGGACATACGGGGAAGATATAAGGGTTAACGTCCAGTTCCTGAGCACTAGGGCGACTAAGCAAAGAAGACAATCCAAAGCTTCGAGCTAAAACTAAACTTTTAGATGAATTTGGGCTCTATAGCTTAGCCCAAATCCCCAAATCAAACATAATTGAAAGACATCAAATGCTGATGTATCAAACAGGTCTCAATAGAGCTAAGGCATGTTACCTAATTTCCAAATTGTAGTAGCAAGTGTAGAATTCAATCCAACTAGCAGCTCATATGCCTACACAACAACAAAACAGCGGCAACATTCTGAGCATGACTGAGCTTAACAATAGCAGGCTAAGATCCTCCTAGGTAGCGAAAAGTCTAAGCTTCAAGTACTTAGTTGTGATAGATAACTAATGAAGCCGAACAACAGTTGTTATTCGAACATCTATCGAGCACACTACAGTAGCTTCAAGTCAGATTTTTGTTTGAAGCCATGTCGAAAGTCTGAGCTCACTACTTAACAGGAGCTGCAGTGAAATAAACCAAACTCTTTACTACTCTAACAAACTGAGCATGCTTGAAACCAAGCTTCGCTCCACCAAACAAGGTAATGGTAGCTGTGTTGAACTACGGTAGAACAGCAACTCCTAGTATAGCAGAACCGAGCAAGAAGACTTACGCAATATGCCATCATGAATAGATTTGTTAGCTACCTCTTCTACGCCACTGCTTTGAGATATACAATCCATCGACTAGACTCTGAGCACTAATGAATAGCAGCAAGATCACCTACCTATTTGCATGCGAAGCAAACCATGATAAATTCGAGCCAAGTAATGATTCGCGTATACTCGAAAATACACCAACTCGTGAGGAGAATAAATGCTAAACCAAAACTTTGGCAGCTGTCCTTGACCAAACTCTACTGGAAACCATCCACATTAGCTATGTCAGCCCACTTTACTGGGGAAAGCACTTGAACATCTAATTTCAACCATGGAAGACCTATAAAAGGGGGATCAACACATATGAAGGGTGATTGAAAGATAGTAGAAGGTATCGGCTAGTTTCTTTGTTAGAAAATTATGGTCTGTTTTTATGGTTGCCCTATTGATAAAAAAAGAAGAGTATGAGTAGCCCAGCCCATAAGAAAAGAAAAAGGGGGAATAAGGGTATGCCTAGAATTCTTATTTTAGTAGTGAGATATCATAAAGAGTCCTACACATGAATGTTCTAGCCAAAAAAGAAAAAAGAAAAAGAAACAAAAACTCAATATGGTAATTTGTGACAGCCAATTCTCATATGTGATCAGCTTGGTGTTATGTCCAATTTGCTATGTAGAAGGGATAGTAAAATAGGCATTTCTTTAAATAGATATTTGAAAATTCGTTTAGCTTTCAAGGCGTTGCCTCAGAAACTTTGCAAGGGATGCTGTCCCCTTAATCCTTGCCCATTAACCAGCTAGCGAGATTGCTATGCTTATCAATTGTAGTGCAACAAATAAAATTTCTTTAACACAAAGCGTTTACATGATATGTAAAGACCTTACAAGAAGGATGCTTCTATATGAGAAGAAAATCAATATAATATTAATACATAGAGTTGGCTTAATGAGATCGTTAATGTAAAGCTGGCATAAAAATGGAAGTTAATGGAATCAATAACTCATGTAATTTGCATCAAATAGACAAATCAACTTAAGAAGAGACAACATAAAGAAGATTTATTTCAGAGTGTTGTCTTGGGGGTAATCTGCAACTCAATCCAGCTAAGGCATGACACATGATTAAAAAGTGTTGTGAACTTGCACACTTAAACAAACTCTTAAATTATCTGGCAGCAACACAGTTGTTCAACAGCACGCATTAGCCTAAGTCATCTAAAGGCTTATTCGGTGCCTAAATCCCTTCGATTTCATCCAAAGGACTTTAGTTAGGGGACAAAATGTAGAGGTCCAAATTTAATATTAAACTTCAAGTTCATTGATTAAATAGATTTGACTTTTAGAGCTAAGGTGACAGGGTATAAGGAGCTAAACTCATAAATTATCGAGATGATCAAGAGAGTTTTGACATAGTAAGCTTGGAGTAAGGTCTATTAGATTGGTTTGTTTGGTCTAAGCTTTCTTGATTTGACTCACACTAAAAGAATAAATAAAGCTTTTATTTGAACCTAAACTCATGAAATTAGTTCATTTGATATCCATTAATAAAAGATCACAATTTTAACAATTGTTCACCATCATGATCCGATAGATGTAATTAACTACTATTTCCTATAAATACCCCATTTACATTCTCATTTGAAGAGAAGAAAAACTCCCTATTAATGTCGTTATTCTGCCAGAACCTTATCTCAAAGATCAAACACTTAAAAACCTTAAAAACTTTACCTTATTCTTCATTAATCTTGGAGTTTAATTTTATCGCACTCCTTTATCTATTACCATATGTATTAAAGTTTCATCAAGATTACTTACTCTTCATCCCTACACTTCTCTTCTAATTAGCTCACGCGAGTCACTCAAGTCATTTTCCTAATCACAAATAGTGTGACTTCTTATGTGACACACACATAACCCTCGTATTTATACCTACATCCCACCAACCACATGTCTTAGTCTTCCACAGTTGAAATAAAAGATAAACGTTCATATTTAAAGTGAACCCTTGTTTGTGCTTTACCCAAGCACCTATTTTAAGTCTCATGTTACAATCTACTCGCACTTTCATATGTAGAGAACTGCTCCACACCAGATTTTAGCTTAATTGGATCGACGGCCATAACAGGACCAGCCTGTGTTCATAGGCTATTTGCATTGTGCATTGATAAATGTTTTAGCATTAAACTGTGTATCTGAATCTAGAAAAACAATGAATCAAACCTTATATCTTGCTTTTGCCAAACTTCCACTCTTCTAATGCAATACAATGTCCATAACTGGCCAAGGATCCTCATTGTTAATCTTTGTAGTTGTGTCATGACCGTCAAAAGCAAATAAGAATATATTTGTTCCCAGACAAGAAATCTCAACATCCCGGAACTTCTTTCGAGCTTCCTTCGAAATATTAATTACTCCCGACTTATTCAAATATTTGTTTGAAATAATCTTGCCTAACATTAGAAATTCATCATTAGTGATAAGTTCTAAATATTCTTCCAGGTCCAGTGTCTCCGAGGATTCATCGGCCATATTGGTAGGAAGTGGTCCGTCGCTTGTGCCAGCAGTACTCGACATATGACTATGTGGAACAGAGACAAAGAAAAGTAACAGACGCTATTCTCGAACAACAGACGCAAAAAAAGGCATACGAAGGACAACACTACAAAAATTTAGAAAACAACTTACAGAAAGCTAAAAACAGACCCACACTAACAAAAGTAATATTGCATTGCAGAAAGAAATTGACACGAAGAAATTGTACTGAATTTAAGAGACAATGTTTCAGAAAAGCAGTTTAAAGACGTATATCAAGGTAACTGTATAATTCTTACTGAAATTGTTGTGCCATGTCACTAGTTTAATTCAAAATACATGCAATCACACAGGGAATGAGGAAATTGTGGGGCAAATATGGTTACGTAAGTGATCGTAACAATAATAGACATGCAAAAGTGATGTTAAGAGATTGCAATAGCATCGGAAACTGTAAAGAGAACATTGGAACAACAAAAAAATGCAACGATAACTGTCATCATGTGTAGGTAGCCGCCACAAAGACAGTGGGAGCACTCTCACGCTAATTAACCTTTTACTTTTAAATCATACTTTATTATAAAAATTGCTACTATGTTTTACCTATTTCGATGAATAAAAATAACCGTTTATCATGTTGTATAAATGTATGAGTTTGTAAGGTTAAAATAATTTAGACCTAATGGCAATAGAAGTTGAATGAATGAATCAAAATAAAATTAGTAGTACATAAGGTAGAACAGGAACTTTCTCATATTTGTTAGTTTTTTTGTTTTTTTTTGTTTTTTTTTTCCTTTTCTTCAGTAATGTAGTTCGTTTCACCTGAGTGTAAAGTCATTCAATTTGCATAAGGTGCCAAATGGAACGCTTTAATTGGTTTCAAGGGATCCAGTTAAACTTTATGGTAAAAGAATTTTTTGTTCCCGTTTAGCTCCATTTGCAATTCCTTCCTATTCATTTGGTAGATTCCCTTACACTACATTTGTAAAGAAGGAAGGAATTAGAAGAAGAGGAAAATGAAAGGAAAGAATCGGAGAAGAAAGAAAATGAAAGGAAAAATTATGAATTCTTTTATTTGACAAAGGAAGGAAAAAAAGTGGAAAGAAAGTTTATAATATAATTTTTTATTTTGTTAAAATATCATAAAACCTCTTATATCTTAAATATATATTTTCATTATAAGGGTAAATTTGTCATTTTAAAAGAATCTCCCTTCAATTCTCTTATAATTAGAGAGGAATGATTTTGAGGGATTCAATGAAAAGTTTTCCTGCTAGGACTCTAAAGGAGACATAGTAGAATTACTTAAAATATTTATATTATGTGTGCATCAATGATATGAAAACTGCCTTATAAATTAAAGATTATAAAACTTTAATTAAATAATTACTATGACTTTTGATTTTTAAGTTATTAATTTATCGTAAAATATAAATAATTATAAATATCCAATATTTGATTATTCATCGGAACCGTATAAAACCAATATTTCTTACCAAACGATCTCTTACCAAATGAAAAGATAAGGTATGCCATTATTAAAATTTCTGTAGTTTACTAAAGATGCTGAAATTTAACCAAGAGATTATTTATTATATAGAATGTTTTAAGTCTATTGTACAAATTTTTTTCTAACTTTAACTTTTTTATTATACTATTCAATGGTTGTACTTTGCCCTCAGCTCCTATCTTAGTCCTTTGTATTAATCAACCTGGAAATGATAATTATTGGGGAGTAAGTTATACAAGCTTAGTGAGATATCCTTCTTATTTTACTAGAAAGGAAACTATCGAACAATTAATTAATAAACATATGATGCATGAAAAAGTAGTATGTTAAATAATGTATACAGTCGATTAGGTACTGCATACAACTTCGAATTTAACTCATTTTGAAGTAAGGGTTGGAAATTCATCGACACTAATCACAATTGGGTTCTAGCACATAGCTATTTAACCATATATTGAAATTTTGTATTTCAAAAAATATATTTCCATTTTAAAAAAAATTAGTAGTTCACAAATTCTCAGATTTAGTAGTGAGGTGATCTTTACAATCCATACTAATGTCTTACAGCAGAGGTCTTTAAACTCGACTCTCAACTACCTATAGTTAGCATCTCTAAGTGCCAAGTAAACCAGTGAGTTAATGATAAGGCTATATTGTATAAGTGCACTATAATAAAACGCTTTAATTTAATATATAGAAACAAATCACCACCACCCCTACCTTACCCCATGGCCTCTCTTTATCTCTGCATAAGGTAACGGTCAGAATAAGTAATGCATTGCATTGTTGATGTATGATCCATTTAATTTAATATAAGTCGAATATAATTAAATCAAATTATTAAGTGATCAACCAATATTAGCAAATCATCCAAATCATACAATAGTCAATCATATAACTAATTCTTTAGTTATCATGTTTAACAATATTTTGCACAACAAACATGCAATATTTAACCACATGCATATCATGAACCTCAAGCATTCATTTATTAGTATAATTTAGGTGTACTAACTATAAGGACAAAACAAGTGTAAAGTCATATGGAGTACTTACTTGATTGAAACTGTCATAATCATAGCAATCAATGGACAGCTCACCCTCCTGATCAGTGTCTCTTGATAAATAATAATAAAATAAACCTAATAAGTGTCGAGATGTAGTGCTAAATAGCCTAATTGACTTACTAATCTACTTATGATTCACTTTCCACTTAGGTTTTGAATCTCATGTAACCTTTTAATTCTACCTTAAATCTTTACATTTCCATGATTGATCCTTATCGAGTTTAAGTGTACTTTTTTAATAATAGAATCTAATTAAAGTTTTCAATGTTATTTCACATTGCTTAACTTATCTATGTGGTGATTAGGAAATATTATTTTATCATTTGGTTAATAGTATATAACTTAGTAAATATTATAAAAGTTCGGATTCTTTTACTTTTCATAAATTTTATATTGGCAAATTGTTATAATTTGATTGTAATATCCACATATAGTGAGGTAAATAGTAGTGTGACAGCATGACTTAGACAAGGTAGTGAAGTGAGGTGGAAAATATTGAAATCATATACTTAATCAACTAAAAAACTTTAGCTCTAACATGGTGTAGTATTAATATTATTCTAAAAACCTATCATGTGTGTTTCCATAAATATATGCTCATCTTAAATTCTTGTAGGTATATAATCTTATGTTACTGTTATCATTAGTATTATTATTATTGTTGTTGTTGTTGTTGTTATTGTAATTATTTCATATTACTATATGACTCTTATTACATTTTATATATTTAATTGTTCATACTTATAGGCTATATCTCCTTTAAAATTTTGAAACTTTTAAGTATGCGTATGTATGCATAGAACTTTTTGAATAATTTTGTGTTGTACACTTATGTCTTATATCATACCTTATGATGTGTTGTTTATTAGTTTCTCTTTATAGGAAATATATGTGTATGTTTGTGAACAATTATAACTTATGTATTTACTTATCCTAATTATTAGTTTATAAGGTCAAATCACTTGAATAACTACGTTATTTTACTTATCTTTTTCGATTTATCTTAAATCTTTAATCACGTATGATTTTTTCATTTTAAATCCGATTTTTATAATTTTATAGTTAATTTTATCATTTTTGGATATACTTTCACGTAACGAGATTTATTTTTGAAGTTTGGACCCATAATTTTCAATATGAGCCTAAATAGTTATGAATTTTACCATTTTGGCCCACTCACTTTCTAATAGCTTTTTATGGGATATTTCAATAATTTTATTAATTAGGCTTTACCTAAATTTTGTTAATAAGCCTAAAGTCATATGAGCCCAACTTTTACTTAATTTATTCTTATTGGGTCTAGTTCTAAAATTTTGGATTTCTAGTTGGGCTTTTTATGTTAGTTTTGAATATAAACTTAAATCGAGCTTATCTTGTTGGTTTATGGGCCTTCTAAACTTTTTTTACGCCTAAATAATTTTATTAAATTTTATAATTTTTTATTCTTTTCATATTTGTGTGTAAATCTTTGTGTATTATCCCTAAATGGGCTTTTTCTTCAAGTTTTTCCAATATTACACTTGATAGACCTAAATTACTTAGTGTTCTTAATTTATTTAATTAAAATTTTTAGAGTTTCTTTTCTTTCTAGACCAAATTTGGACATGAAGATTAAGGTGGGTTTTATAAGTCCAATTTGTCATAAATTAATACGTTTAATCCCTAATTTTTTTATTATTTTAATTGTTAATATTATAATTATCTTAAATGATTTTGTAATGATTATTTTTTGTAAAAATAAGGTTTGGGTCATATTTGGTATGGGCCTTTGCCCCAAGGGCCTTAGGGTCCAATTTCTCTTGATTTCCTGAATCTACACTTTAGGCCTTAAATTATTAACTATTTTAACTATTATTATAATAATTATTGTAAATTAATTTATTATTATTAATTTTTATAATATATAGTTTTGGGGTTATAGAAGGCTAAATTCAAAATTTGGACTTCAAGCCATTAGTTAAATAGATTTGACTCTTTTGACTAAGGTGATAGGGCTTGATAAGTTAAGCCTATAAATTATTAGGATGATTATAAGGGATTTGACATAATGAGCTCGGGATAGGGCCCATGGATTGACCCGTTTGATCTAATTTTTCTCAATGTTATCTCACACTAAGGGAATAAGGTCTCATTGGGCTTAAGCTCATAATGGATGACTACTTAAGGTCTATTAAGGGAAGGGATGAATCCTAGTTATTGATCATCATTACGATCTGATAGATGAGATCAATGGCTATCTTCTATACATACTCTTATGCTTCCTTCATTTAGACAAGAGAGAATTGCCGTGAACAATATTGCTTTGCTAGATTGTCACTATGTAAAATCAAACACTTGAAAACTATAAGAACACTATCTCATTCTTTATCAATTGTAGAGTTTGATGTATCTTGGCTCATCCAACTATCACTACAAGTGTTAGAGCATATTGAAATCATCTACGCTTCTCCCTACACTTCTCTCTTAATCATCTCTTATAAGTTACTCAAGTTACTTCCATAGCCATATGTAGCATATTCGTCATGCAGCACACATGTAACCTTCATACTCAAACCCTTACACCCATATAGGTCTAAATGGGGGTTGACATGGCACTTTTAGTTGACTTGGGGGTATTTTTCTAATTTTGTTTATTTTTATATTTTTGTTCATTTCTAATATTGATATATGTATATTATACAATAACATTTGAATAACAGAAAATACAAAGAAATGAAAATAAAATAAGAAAAGAATAAAAAGTCGTTCTATAGGTGGTCACGTTATATATACATATATATGTATATTTTCGAATTTAAGGCAAATTTAAAGTAAATAATACTAATATACCTATTGTTTTTTAAATATACATATATACTTAAATACATCTTATTATATATTTTTCTTTCAACCCAGAAAAATAAAATAAACTATACATATACATAGAAGGTGTAGGCATGTATATGTATGTCTAGGTTTCTATTTTGTATATAATATATACATACATATATATATATATATATATATGCTATTTATCAACCTCAAACTAGAGAGTCGTAATAGCCTCACTGTATAAACTAACCTAAATTAGAAGCTGATCACTTTAGCTGCTAGTGTAAGTGTAGTTTACATGAAGCATTTACCACTTCACCGCTTTGAGTTATCTAGTTCTAAGTTTAACAGATATCAATTCGTGATGTAAAATTTTAAAATGGCTTCGGAAAATAATCTTGTGGCTTAAATGACCAAAGAAATCAAGCTTTATAATCATTTGGAGTACGGAATCTCAATTTCAACAAAAATTCCTAAGAAGTAAATTGATATGAGGAAATAAAGTGATTAGTAAATGGTTTATAAAAGTTCATAAGCTTACATAGTACAATAACAATATCAATAGCTTAAAACTAGAGGGTTATCAGTAGAGACCCTATTGGTTTCCATATAAGTTAGTGAAATCGACAAATAAATAAAATTTTAACCCATTAGCCTTGAATCTCACTTCCTAACCTTGTTCTTTAGTCTTTTAGGACTTGGAGTAGCACTGATGATTTTACTAGTAAACTTGCAAAACAACTATAGGAGAATGAATGATGACTTGTTCAATAAGTTAGATGGAGATAATAGCACATATCTAACATCAAGCAACCAAGACTTTCAAATAAGGTTAATTAAATGCAATGCATGTTCAAGTAAATGTCATTATACGACGTTATCGATTTGTCATAAGATTAGAGAAATTGCACCCGCTCTAATATAGGTTTTGAGGAGTTTGACGCTGTATACTTTGCAGATTGAAACCAAACTGGGACTTGTGCAATGAAGAGCATCTTCTGCTCAAGATTTTACTTCCAACCATGGTCCCTAACCTTATTGTAATCTCTTTTCTTGTCACTTAGTTCGATTAAGGGTAGGGAAAAGACCATTTCTACTATCCCCATTAAAGGATCCGTGTTTGGCCTAAGAATCCTAATCATTTCCTTTAGTAGGTTGTGATGCAAGTTCGGTTAGTAGTTAAGTCAGATTTTTTTTTTTTTTGGGTGATCAAGCAATTTTAAACAGTCTAAAAGTAAGTAATATCTTGAGACAATCAATACATAAGCTTAGCACTCAAAATAGCACAATCATATTCAAGTACACACATTGCATATGCACATACAACTCACTTACAACTACAAGCAAGACATATACTAAGGTCTTCAAAAATTCTTAAACAATACTTCAAAGTGTAGTGAAATATTAATCCCACTTATATAGAACTTAGTTGCTCGCTAATGTGGTTGCTCACTTGTCTTTATGGGTGATCCCTTGATATTTATCTTGATGTAATACTTTTTTTTGCATATAAATTTTGAGATATTGCTAATTTACTCATCTATATAAGAATTAGGTTGGTTAGTCATTGGTTTCTTAGTCTATGCCCTAAGTATTGGAAGTTTAGAATAATGCTATAAGTTTATGTTACCTTCTTAGCTATCTCCTGAGTTAAAATGTCCTTAAAAGATTTACTAGAGAAGCTTCTAAGATATCCTATGCATCACTTAGGTATTGAAGTTTACTATAGATTTAGCTTCTATGTTAATTTCTCAAGTTGGTAAATCCCCAAGATTTTTAATAAATACCTTTTGACTTAAGTTATAAGTTAAGTTACCTTTGAAGTTCTTAAACTAGAAGCTTTTGAAGTATCCCTTGAGCTATATCAAGGTTAAGGTTTTGATAGGGTTATCCTTAAATCATCATTTGAGTCTGATAACTACCTAAATTTCCCATTAATTACCTTTTGAAACAACTTCTAAGTGCTCACACTCATATATTTTCAATTCAAGTACCCATTTTAAGCACCTTTTGAATCAACTGTGTAGTCTACTCAACTTTTAGATCTTTTGATAGAATATCCTCTGAACCCATTCACTTCATCAAATTCCTTAAGAGTTTACCCTCTGATTCTACCTTTGAGTTTCCCTTGTTTCAATTTCCTCACAAGAACTTCCTTTAACTTAGCTTCTGAGTTAGATCCTAATAGCATTTTCATTCAATAACCCTTTGAGTTATCATCCGACCCTGCTCACACTTTTCATAACCATTAGATTTGTACATTCTTTTCCCAAAACTAACTACCAAAAACATACTAATAGTATATTCAACACCAAAACACCCTATTCTTTGACCAAAGCTTCATTTATCTCTCATAACAACACCCATTCAAAAGAGTACATATTGGGAAACTCAACCATATAAATCACATGTTCTCGAAGTTCACAACTCCTATTTGCAAATATCAATCTAGTAGCTTCAATATGTAATCATTACTTTAGTAATCACCTAACTTAAAATCTAAGTGAGGTCCTTCGGAAAAATAGGTTATTTTCCACTAAAATCACTAATTTAAACATAATTTAGGTATCAAAAATCAAACGAAAATTAAAAAAGAAAAATAGTTTTATAAGAAATCTTTTCATAGCAATTCAATATTATTGTAGGATAGTTTACAAAAAAATTTCGAAGGCAAAATTACGTTGTTAGACCTATTTATTTTAGTATCGAAAATTGTTCAATTTTATCGATTTCTTAAGGATAGGTATTGTAGCTATTAAATTTTTACAAAACAATATTTTTTCTAGATTCTACACATGAAAACATACAAGAATAAAATTTTGTACAATCTTTTGGATAATTTTTATATTTTCATTAATTTCAAGAAATTCAACCTAAAATTAGACCTCATCGAAGTTGGAAGCTTTGGCTACTAGTGGTGGTTGCCACCTTGTCTGTTGGCCCAAAAGTGGCCTCCTCTATCACCTAGGGGTGGCGGCTAGTTTCCAATAACTCCTTAATCCGTTCAACACTCTAAAGTCTAAATTACGCTCACTTTGGTTTTTTTTTTTTTTTAATCTAAATTGAACTCTTTAATCTCCAAAACTTAACTCTATTTTTCTTAAAATTTCCCTTGTGTGTATGAATTTTTAAGAGTGTTTCTAGAATTTTTTAGAGCTTAGAAGTTGTTGAAATGAAATATTCTCTCTCTTTCTTCAAGATTTTAGGCTTAAATATACTCCTAATTTGCATGTTTAGGCTTCCTAATTCACTAACAACTGGCTCCTAAACTATATACGCCTAAGCTAACCTTATTCTAGCTACCCCATGCTATTTTAATTTTTTGATTAATTTCTATGATTTTATTTGGCTTAATTTAGCTTAAAATATGATTATTCAAGTATTTTAATTAATTAGGGGTACTTGTTTATGCATAAAAATTACACACATTGTGTGTGTGTGTGCGTTATTTTTTATCACACAATAATTTTATTACATAAATAATTTAGCTGTAAGAATTTACGGATCAATGAAACCTATTTTATGTAATTATAATAAATAGTATGTATATAGTTAAATTACACTATTTAGTTATATTATTATTTTTATTGTATTTTTTAGGTTTAAATTCATAAGGTATCTTTAGCTAATATTTTGAGTCTACTCATAAATTTTTAAGTCATTTGAGTTAATTTCACCTGTACCTTAAATTAGAACAACCATGCGAGATTATAGTGCTCATATTATTTTCATAGTACTCCCCCATATAGATATATATCACCTTCAAAATACACATATAAGCACCGAAATATGTATTTCAATACGCTTATATATATGTATATATATGGACACACATACATATAAAAAAGAAAGAGAGAAAAAGTAAAATTACAAAGGAAAAGAAAAATATACATGTACATAATACATACTCTTCATTTAGCGATATTATAAGGGAAAATCAACCTCACATAAGTATGTGTCCTAGTATTCTACTTGTACATGAAAAATATTATACAAGAACACTTGCTAAATACATAAAGCTATAAGAAAAGGAAAATGAAAAACATGTATTATAGTTACTCTTAGGCTAGGATTTGGGAAAAGGCTTCGGGATTGAACTCTTGGCTTGATGCATCTACTCTTGAAGACTAGTCCTTGCTAGTTTCGACCAAGGAGCTTGGTAGAGGGGTATGGGATGTTATTGGTTGTGGGAGTTGAGACAAGAAAAAGAAAAAAAAAAGTGTATGGAGGGAGCGAGTTAGCATTGGTGGTGATTGTTGGTGGAGTTAGAGAGCTTTTTTGGATATATTGTAGTGCTTTTATGGGGTGAAGGAAATGAGAAGAAGATGGAGGTAGCAAGGGGGCAGGAGGTTGGCGTAAACTACAAAGGAGAGTGGGATTTGATTTTCAGAAAGAACAAAAGAAAAAAAAAAAAGAATTTGGGGAATGGGGATTAGTCTACCAAGATTGATAAGTTAGGTGGGGGAAGGGTATCTTTCTCTTATCTTGTCATCGAGTCCTTAAGCTATAGAATAGGGTTGGCCATTAGGAAAAGGGGATAGGGGTTTCTTTGGCATTGGGGAAAGAGAGAAGGGGTTCCCTACCCCCTCAACCACCCCTTCCCATCCTTTTTTTTTTTTTCCCTTTCTTTTTTCATAAGGTAGAAAATATATTAAAGTTGGTTAGGGTATTGGTTAGGGTAATGAGATTAGGTAGAGTATAGTTAGATTATGATTTATTGGAAATAAATTAATATGATAGTAGATTAGTTATTTGATTATTATTATTATTATATAAACATATGTGTTTTGTTTAATCAAATAACTAATTATTATTATTATTATTATGTAAGAATAAAAGAAAAATACATACATACATACATGTAGCACTATAGGCAGTTATAGGGTATTCTTGTAATTTATTAATTAATTTATTTAATTCATTGAAATTAATTATTTATAATTATCTAAAATTATCTCTAACAATTTGTTAGCGATTTGATGAGATTACATTTATATAGCGATAATTTTACCCAATTAGAGTTTTATCACTATTAGGATAAATTTTAGGTTTTTATAAGCTTAAGGTTTAAGGTTTTTAATAAGTTCGGGTTCAGTCTCTTGTAAGTACATGTACATAGGGGTTAAGGTTTTCATACATGATTAAATATCCGAATAGTATATTAGGTTTTCATGTTTGTTTTATGTTTTCAAATTTAAAATTAACCAGTTTTAAATTTATATAATTTTGTTAACTTAAGAAATTATCTATTGTATTCGAGTTTGACTCTATATCTAAAAAGTTAAATTTGTGAGGTTTGCATTCTTCTCCCCTCTCAAAAAGTTTCGCCTAAAACTTGACTGTAATGACTTATTATCTTAGTACCTTTTGTGATGCATTTTTAACTTGCACTTAGAATCCAAATATCTGATTATACATTCCATACTTCTTCATCGAGTTCCCCATCAAATTATAATACATAGTTATCAATATGAATTTTATTACTTGAAATACTCCAAAATATTCATATGTTCCTTTGGAATTATATTGCACATTTGTACAAATCTTAAGAGGGTTAGCTTCTGAGTAGTTCACTTTTGGCAAAACCCGAGATGACTTAATTACACAATTGGAGGTGTTAACTAATAAACAAGTACACATGCATGGCATCTTACGTCATGAAGGAACTTCTTTGAAAACTGCATTTAATTTCTAAATAATCAAAATAATACTTCACCAGTGAGTTAGTTAGTTCTTCTTGTTTTCTTGTTATAATAGCTTGCAAAAGACATTATTATCCCCTCATACTTTTTGCAAGGGTATTCTTGATAGATCATGTAGTCACCTTTTGGGTTGCTGACCTCTCAAGACAAGAAGTAAGGACATGTTCGCAATCTCTATAATTATAGTAAGCTTTACTATTTATGGGACATGATTGGATCTTATGTTGTCCTTTCTCCCTACAGATGAAACACTTGTTTTGTAATCACGGGTAATTCTTTGGGTAGTACCATTGACCATACTTTTAACATCTTACTTTAATTGTCTTTCTTACGGTTGACTTATCTATATGTAACCTTGATTTTTCAATTGGCCTCTTTCTTTTATGGCTCGAGTTATATTCCTTTTGAAATTCTTTCCTGAACTTACTCCAGGTGATAAGTGAGGGCAAAGTCCTTTTCTTAGAGTCTCACTAGGCTTTGATACTATCTTGCAACATAAATTTCCCATATGCCAGCTTTAGGCCCTCAATAATTTCATACACTTCAAATGATAGCTCGATCAGGGCCAACCAATCTTTTGCTTTGAGGAAATCATTCTTCTTACCCACAAAGAAGTCATTCACTTTGACAAAATAAAAAAATGCCTTCCTTGGCAATTCCAATTCTCTTGGGTTATTATTTGGATGATTCGAACTACTTTAATTTCTTGGAGTCAGGTAGGTGCCATGATCCTTTCTTTCATCCATCATCCTGTTAAGGTAAGATGTTCGTATGTTGATACCATTTGACAATCCATGTAGTCAAATTATCATTCATCACATTTTATCATTCTTATATGAATCAACACTTTCGCCTTATCAATTACTACCATTGTTTCATCAAGAGTTGATTTTACGGTCTATAAATTTTCAAGCTCACTTCTCCATAGGTAACTCCAAGTTATTGGGTAACTATTATCTTTAAGGTTTGTCTATCATATTTGGCTTACATCAATCTTACGTCTTGATCATAAATCTTAGGCATTACAACTAAAGGTAAGTTTTTCCTTAAGATCTTATGCAATTGCCCTTCTTAGTTTTTCCTTGTTCCACAATTATCTTATGTGAAGAGCTTACTTTTGGGTTAAGCACTAATTCTTAGGACCTTTGTCATATGGTTTGAGAATTTAGAAGTTCTTGTTTACAATCATTATCTATTCTCTTCCATTGTATTGCTCTTAGGCATGAAACTTTCCTATTGCCTACTTTCATTTCGAGCTTCAAATTGCCCTCTCTTTGTGGTTGTTTTAATTTGTATTTCTACTGGATATTACCTTCTTTCATGATAACTCATTCTTATCTCATCATTACTCAAATATCCTAATCCACAATAGTCTTACAACTGTCATGCTCTACCTTGATCCTTACCTAGCTACGTGGTCCATTTTATATGGGTGCTTTCTTTTTATTCTACATATTTATCCATACATCTTATCTAATCCATTTGCTTTATCAATGAGTCATATCACTGTATTAAACCCATAATCGTGCTACCATATTTTAATCTTAATTTTCTTTATGCTACCATATGACTAGAAACTATATTCAAGTAATCAACAACCGTAGAATCTCCTAACCTTACTAAATAAACTTTTGAAGATTTATAATTTGTAAGGTAGAATTTAGATTATGAATCCAGTAGAATAAATCCAATAACACTTCATATTACATTCACACAAAATACTAGGAAAATTTACATCCTTGTAATGTCACCTCATGATTCAAACTCATTAAGTTGTTCAATTAATAAATCAAATTTTGCAATCAACTATCATATCACATTTTTCAATTTCCATCTAGGCTATTAAATTTGTAGCTCAAACTATTATTGGAACCATCAAAATTGACAATCTTCTAACCAAAGTATTTCAAATCTTTAGTCCAAAATTGAGATATCCTTATCCTTTCGATCTCCAATACGTATATTTATTCTTAATTTAACATAATAGGGAACATTTCCTTATGTTTCATTCTAAAACTTGCTCCTTACATCCTTGGTTTGACACTCAAGACTCACATTTATGAGTTTTTGGGGGTAATCTCATTAATAACATGGTTGGGGGAGGGGTTCAACAATTAGTGGATATACTACATATAAACGTAGACATAATACGTATAGATGATACTATATATATAATATATGATCTAAAAGTTTATGTCTTTTAATCTTTAATCCTACTTCTACATATGTTCTACTCCATCTCACTATTTTATAGGTTATTCTTATTTTTGACAACCTATAGCTTTAATACCGCTTTTGTCAAGATCTTAAAGGCGACTTAGTAGGATTGTTTAAAATCTTTATATCATATGTACATCTATAATACAAAAACCACTTTATAAGTTAGGGATTGCAAGATTATAATTAACTAATCACTAGGGCTTTCAATTTTTAATTTATTAACTTATCATAAAATATAAACAACTATGGATGCCCAATATTCAACAGTTTATCAAAAGTATAGAGAATCGGTATCATCTAGTAAATGATAAGATAAGATATGTTATTCTTAAAATTTCTATGACTTACTAAAAATACTGAAATCTAACCAAGCAATTATTTATTACACAAAATGTTCTAAGTCTACTGTATAAATTTTTTTCTAACTCTAACTTTTCATTCTACTATTCAATATTCGCACTCTGCTCTTGGCTCTTATCTTAATCCCTACTATCAATTAACTTGCAAAGTATTACTATTGAGAAGTAAGCTATACGACATTAGTAAGTTATTCGTCCTATTGTACTAGCAAGTAAGTTATTAAAAAATTAATTAATAAATATATGAGTGCATGAATAAATAATATGCTGAACAAGCAATATGTAGTTGATAGCACATAAATGATACCATCAACTTTCTAAATTTAAATAAATTGGCAACATAAATGATATTTTCATTTTTAAAAATTATACTATGATCAAAGTTTAAAGGGACATAAAATATACCTTGATACATTTAAAGGATATTTCAATAGCAAGGTTAAAGTTTAGGAAGGATCATTTGCAATGCATAGGGTTATTTGTTAATTTTTAAAACATAAGGGAGTGATTTGTAATATTTGAATATTTAGGAGAGTTAATTGCATTTTCTCTTTAAATTTTCTAATGGTTCAAATAGAGGTTGAATATAATGTAAAGGTATAAATATAGAATCACATTATAACTTTAATGTAATGACACTAGATATTGACATAGTCGATAGCACGTTGATTCATAATAGGTAAAGGAGAATAGCAGCCTATGGAGATAAGGTCTTACATTAGACGATCAATAAAAAGCAATATATAAGACTTTTCATTCGGTTTTATAGGGTGCATATACATACATACATACATACATACGAATAGCACTTTTAAAAAAGTAATATTTTACCTAATTTTAAGCTTTATTTCTCTTAATCTGATTAGTAGTAAATTCTGTCCACTTAATACTAACTCTTGAAAATCTGAAATGATTCTAACTTTTTTAAAAAAGGTGAGTGAGAATTGAATGTGTAAAATGATTCCAACTTAATTACTCATTTGCAGGAGCATCATTTTAAAAGTAAATTTAAAAAAAAAAAAAAATATTTGAATCCGAGGAGTAACATATTAAGCTCTAACATTAAACGCTAAAACCTATGTCAATCTAGTGGCACCTACTATGGTCTGAGCGTGATTAGATGCAGACGATATCAATGTAATAAAGGAGAATGTCCATTGTGTAAGGACGACATTACGAAAGGAGATGGATGCTATGCTACAAGATAGTACTCAATGGCAAATAATATACAACAATTCATAGGTGATATGAAATAATTCACGTTCAGTTTCCATCCAACTGTAGATGTGATTACGGGCGCGCGTGTAATGGGGATTCATTCCTAGGAGAAAAGAATCCAGATTCCTTGTCCAACCCAACTCTTTCTATCCCAATATTACCCTCACTGACAGTCATCATTATTATTTAATTGAAGGCATTTTAGGTATTTTACTTTTAATTCATATCTTATTTCCTATTTTATTATATGAAATAAATAATATAATAGTGATTTAGTTACAATCAACAAAACACTATAATACATATTCATTACTTATTATATATTTACTCTATTATTAAATAATTATAATCCAATTTCTAATCTACGGGTGACATGTCACATGGAACAATTGATGTCCGAGAGGGTGAATGATATATAAATTATCGTGAGTACACAGTTTGAATATTTTCAGTTCTTTGTTCTTTTTTCTTTTTTTATAACGTGCTTTATTTTAACTTAAAAATTATGAATTCCAATTATAAAATTAAATAAAGAGTTCAATTATTAGATTTTGTATTTATTTTACATGTAACAATCGATAAATAGCGACAAAAGTTTCGGAAATGAGTGGTTCCTATAGTGACAACCAAGCGATCTAAAAACATTCCAGTTGCAACCCATCGCAGGCCCCCCAAATAAAAAGGCATGACATGCCACTGCTATAGGATCTATGACGGGCATGCATAAATCCCGTTAGGTAACGGGATAAAGGCTACTAGGATGTAACACAAAGAAGCACTGACACATGAGGTCCACTACTTTTAGTGAGTGAGGCATGGGCATGAGATATAAAAAGAAACGGAAAATTGCATATTTAATGCTCAATTTTTATAGTATTTTTCTATTTAAATTTTAAACATCTCAATATTTTTATTTGTGTTCCCAATATTTATAAAAATTTGTAAATAAATCTTCTATTAATTTGGTATGAGTTTCCCATTTTCATTGACTTAGAGTTTGCTATGTTTTTGTTTATATTTTTATTTTTTTTTTCTTTTAATTAAAAAGGTCGTAAGTGGTTGCCTTTTTCTAATATTGTGTAAACTTAGCATATTATAACAAAATTGTAATGTCCTGTATTCTTTGACCCTTACATTTAAATTTGTCTTCTTTTTTTTTTTCTCTTTTTCTTTTGTTTTTGAAATTTTCTTTTATTTTTTATTACTTTATTCATTTTTAAAATATTTTATTATATTATTTTTAATAAAGACACGTTGACCAATCACATATTATCAGGTTTCAATGTAGTAGGAAAATTTAATGATAAACTAATAAAGGATTTCTTCACAAATTTTTGTAAATACCAGGTATTTAAATAGAAAAATATGAAATGTTTAGGATTCAAATAAAAAAGGTGATAAAGACTATGGACTAAATTTATTTATTTTTTTCCCTAAAAGAAATCTACTATAGAAAGAAAATTTTTAAACTTTCGCATTTGATTATATATTATACAGAAAAGCGAATCATAAAAATTTAACTTTTTTTCTTATAATTTAATTATTTTAAGACTACATATAATGGAAGGCGCTTGATACACCTCTCAGTGCTAATTGATTTTTCTTTTTAGGTCTAATTTTTTGAGATTGTGGACAATGTGAGCTACACGACACACGCACCTGTGTTATGGATCCATGCATTACACATGGGTTCTTCAAAAATTAGTGTACTTAGTTGCAAATCCCATAAAGGCCTTTTTTTTTATAAATAAATTATTTATATTATTAAAAATAGAAAGATTTTAAGTAAAATCTTTAATTAAAATCATATAACGAAAAAATCAATACTAAAAATATATTATAATATTTGAAGTTGTTGAGTATGTGATCCAATTAAAAAAAAAAAATTTCTTTTCAATTGGATGGAAATAGATGAAGAAACATTTAAACCATCTCATATTGAAAATAAAACTTTATTTATTTTCAAAATTTGTATATCTTTAAAGAAGTCATTATGAATCTCTAAAAATCATATTAACATCTTAAAAAAACTATTTCTTTTAAGAAACTTATGTTTCTATATTCCTTCATAAAAATTATTTTAATTTTAATAAATATTAATAATATATTTCAACCAATCCAAAATAAAAAAAAAAAAAATTCCCAAAGTTCCTTCAGAGAGTAATGTTAAGAAACAGTGGTGAAGAAATGCCATCAGTATTCCTTAGGCATTGAGCCGCGTGTCGGGGGATTGAACCTGGTGATAGAGACCCGTCGTCGTGTAACATATTGGAGTGGCCATTGCCACAATGCCACTCCAGCCCCTTCCACATCCATAGCAAAATTCAAATCGGCACCTGCAATTACCACCGTTTGCAGTTCCTATCAATCAATCAATGACATTCCACATTCTTTTACCGAAGCAAATAGTATTATTTTATAATCGAGTTTCGTGTTTATTTATTCGGAAAACAATCAATCCGCCATTAAGAAAAAACGACAAAAAAGAAATTAAAGTAAAAAAACAAAGAAAGAAATTGCTGTCCTCCTGTAGAATGGAGGAAACAGAAAATTACGGAAAGAAGAAATAGTGATAGAATAATGTAAATTTTAATAAAAAGTGCTCTCAACGGACTCGTTACTGGCATTTTATTTTTCTTATGATTATAATTTTAATTATATTTTCAATAATTTATTACATTACTAAATTATGAGAGATGAAACATAACCAAGACTTGTATTGCAATTTTTCATTTATTTTGATAAGCTTTTCCAATTGGTTTGTTATTAGATTATAGAATTAGATTATTTGAAAGAAAATAAAATTTACCATTTATTTCAATATAAGTTTATGTTATACTTACATGGAAAAAACTGCTAAACAGAATTAGAGTATATTTATAAAGGGATCATTAATACAAATACTTGTGCCAAGCACACACTTCTTTTATAATTCGGGCATTGATACATTTGCCGAACAATTATACTAAATTTCATCATGAAATCATAAATGCATCTAGCCACCTCTTCTTGAATCTTTCAATCACATTTCTTAAGGCCACGTAGTCCTCTGTGATGCAAAACACGTTTTCGGCTTGTGGCATCGACATCATCATCACTTTCCTTATAAGTATTTCTTTACTGACTCATTTTGTATACCAAGCTGAATGACTTCTTATTTTTCACAGATAGAGTACCCAAAAGTAGAAAGCCGAGACAACAGCTAACCCTTACTTATACCTGACTAAATACTCTCTTACCATCATCATTGTCGATATGATGAGAGAGATGTTTCGAACTGACGAGGCTACCTTTACTTGGACAAGCTAGCTGACTATACTTTTTATCTACATCTTTTAACAGCTTAGCTAATGTAGCATCTCCACGTATATAGTATCATGTGTGTAATCCGTTGCACTAATGATTATTTTCCTTGTACTAATGATTATTTTCCTTGTACATCTATTTTTATTATTTTGTATCTTACACATTGCTTCTTTAGGAAATACCCTTTTTATTTTCTCTTTTTTGGGGAAGTTACCTTAACTAAAAGGTATAAATATCCTTGTACTTATAACTAGAGTCAAATTATTCAGAATTACCATTAATACACTTTTATGTTTCCTTCCATGCGTAAACATTGTGTTTACTTTCGACTTTACTCTCATCTTAACTCTTGACCAGGGCTAGGTGGCGAGTGACCTTACCAGATTGATTCATACGTCATATCGAATTGTGTCGTGGGTTCTCGAAAGTTCCATTCGTGCGTCATATTCTCTGGAGTTGTTTGTAGGTTTTGCTTCACTTTCATTCATCATTATTCTTCCGCACATTTTCCCTATCACTCCTTTCAAGCTTTCTACAAGTTTGGACCCATTCAACGACCGGTTGTCTATTCTTGGTCATGGTTTGCACTACCTAATTCCTCATCTTCTTCTTCAATCTCTTCTAACACTAGTTTGCGTCAAGCAATTCTATCCACTGCTTTAACTTGAAGTGGTCAAACTAGGGTATTAGCTCGGCTATTGCCCTTCTCAAGTAGCTTTGTAGGGCTCATTTCTGGCTCATTATCTACTTCATTTATGGTAGTCACCAGAGTAGTCACCATGTCAATAAGCCTATCTGGTCGTTCATCCACAGATTAGGGCATGAAACTTCTTTGTTAGCCTTAGCCATTACAAGCACTACTTTCTCGGTTACCTAGGATTGCTTGAACACTAGAGTTGGACATTATTATCTATTACGATAGATTAACAATTAAAGCACAATTCAAAATTATTGCCTTGAACAATAACAACAAAACAATACTTAACAAACTAACAACTACTACAACCAACATGAGATAAACCAATTAAACACTCACATTTTGTTTTATGAACAACAAACAACAAAAAATAGAGTAGTAGATTTCTTCAACACTAAACACTCTTCAAACACATACAACAACAACAAACAATTTCTTCAACACACTATAACAAGTTGCTTAGAGCACAAAGTAATAGAAACTTACTTAAACATAGCTAAGCTCTAATACTAAGATGATGTGGAATGTCGAGAAAGTGACACATGGCTACTAATATCATATGAATTAAAGTAGGTCCAAATCTTAGTATAGTTTGAAAGATAAATGGGAGTTGAGGGTTGAGTATACTGATAATGGATATGACGTGCCAATGCTTTATACGAACTTGAACTATACTTAATATGACGCACAAGTATAACATGAGGTTGTTCGCCAATAGTCTATTGTCAATGGTCTAGATAAGAGTTCTTTAAGTTCTTGGTTCTCACAAGAAAACACAAGCTCAAGAAGAAAGTATAATGTTTGAAACTCAATCTTACTTACTTGCGGCTATTACATGTTATTAGTATTTATATGGCCCAATTAGGGCTAGTCTTAGGTTTACGTAAATTACAAAAGGAATTCTTATTAGAAAAGGAAAGGGGAGTAGATTAGAATGGTAAATTCGTAAATAGACAAAAAGAATATTTAGGTACAAAAAGAATGGTATGGATGTTGGAAAATGGGGCATATGTCAACTATTCATTATGTGGTCTTGATAATATTATTTCCTAAGCAAAGTTGATCTGAGCAAACCAGGACAAGTTAGATGCTTGGAAGCTCGGTTGTTTAGAGCTTGGAATGAGTTGGTCTAGTAAGCATCCATTCTTCTAGTCGGCTTTGGTTGTTTTGTTAACTTGGTAGTAGGCGAATTCATTGCTTGACTTATGACTAGTACGGTAATAACAGGTCAGTTCGGTAACTTGTTAGCTACCTCGTGGGTCTCTAAAATGAGACAAAGAGAGATTAGAATGGAGTAGTTCAACAAGTCGAAGTGGATAAAACATTGCTCTTTAAGGTTTAACTCCTTTAGTACAACTTGGCGAACAATGTGGATAAGTCCTTCAGTTCGAGAGCGGGTGATTGGTCCATGATCCCTAAAAGGAGTGGTAATGTTGGACAACATCCCAACACCCCATCATTGTTCACTACTTTGCAAGCTTACGTTAAGGCACAAAGCCTACTTGATCATCAATCCTCATTAGTTAAAATCTAAAGATGACATTTAGTGCTGTTTGTGAGAAACTAAACCTTATTCCCTACCCAAACACACACTAAACACTTGCCTAAGTACTGCCTTTATTTTTGCATTATCCACCATGTCTCGCATCATAGACCTTAATAACAACTAACTTTTGAATAGTTAAGCCCCAACTAAGGAACTGAAAAAGCAGTGCCTGGTACGAATGGAGCAGCTGCTTAAGGAGTTCGTTGCTTACAATAAAGAGCTCTAAGCCGGGCTTGACAAAGCCAAATGGCACAACAAATAGGTGCTTGAGGCTTCTGATGCCCATAATGAATAGAGCAACGTTCAATAGCAGCAGCATAATGCTAAGGGTAAACTACCTGATCCCCCAGTGTACGAATAATAAACCCAATCTGTGACTAATCACGATTGTAGCCTTATTGGCATCAAATAGGTGGCCGACTCCCATGGAATGCTAGCACACTTTACAACATGTTAAGTCCACCTAGTAAACAATGCCAACCTAAATGAGCTTGTTACGATTGTAAGGAAGCTTTCCAAGTAGTAGAAGAGTAAAGCAGTTGATGATGTTGGATTAGTTGCCAACAATAGAACACCCTTCACAAAAGGTATCCAAGATGAGGTCCTTCCTCCTAATGGCAAGCTCCCTACCTTGGACCATTATGATGGTACTGGTGATCTTGATGATTACCTTCTCCACTTTTGCATCCTCATGAACCTCTATGGCTTTGGGGATGCTATCATATGCAAAGCTTTCCTAAGTACTCTAAGGAAGATAGCTCAGATATGGTTCAATCACCTAACCAAAAACTCCATCGGCTCCTTTGATGAGTTGGCTTATAGATTCAATCTCCATTTCAAGGCTAACAAACCCCTATTTAAGGACACTTCATCCTTATATTTGATTAGGTAGAGCAAATGAGAGACTATGGGATAGCATGTGGCCCAGTTTAACAATGCCTTAATCTAGATCCCTTTGTTGGATGAGGGAGTAGTTGTACATATTGCACAGCTCGACCTTAAACCCTCTAGGGACTTCTTCCAATTGATTTCTAAGAGCAAGCCTAAGACCCTGGGTGGAATTTTGGAAAAAGGCTTAGAAGTATATGGACTAGGAAGACGACATCTGTGCTAAGTGCGGGGCTAATTGAGAAAAGCCGGGTGGAAAAAAGGACAAAGAGAGATTATTAATGAAAGATTGCCTCGATGGTAGGGCACCAAATAGAGCTAAAGGGGAGGGTTTTAGTAATAAGAAGCATCGAGCTGAGTAGAACCCAGTACCCTTACCCATTTACATGCATTACACGCCTTTAAATTGACTTATTGCTTAGCTCTTTACAGAGTTTCTAAATGGAGGTCAACTCTAGAAGCCTCCTAATATGAGGGGGAATCCTAATGGTCGAAACTCAAACAAATACTGTCAGTTCTATGAGGACCATGGTCATACCATAAAGGAATGCTTCCAGCTGAAGAATACAATTGAATATGCAATTCAGCGGGGCTACTTTAGCGAGTATGTTGCTGAGTAAAGGAATGTCAATCATGCTAATGACGATAAGGATAGAGCACTTTGGAGGCAATAAACCGAGGATACCTAAGAAGAGTAGAACAACGACTATTGCAACAATTGAGCCCTCAATGGAGTCATCAACATCATTGAAAAAAGAGATACTTACAGAGTTGATTGAGTTGTAGTAGCTTGGTTAACGCCCCCATAGAGGTGATGACAGTTAAGGAAAATAGGTAGAGGCATGACACCACTATCTCTTTTTTCAGTGAAGATCTAGAGGCAGTTGATACTCCCCATTAAGATGCCCTAGTACTTAGGGCACGGATCTTGAGCTTTGAGGTCCTTAAGATTATGGTGGACATTAACAGCTCTATTGATATCTTCTTTAATTATACTTATGATCAAATAAGGAAGAAGTTGCTTATGAAGATGAAGCCATATCATCACGACTTGATTAGCTTTGATGGGGAAACGACCTAATCAAAGGGCATCATCACATTATATGGAGCTCAACGATGAGAATTATGTCACCTAATGTCCAATCGATTTCATGCTGGTATATTGCCCTTTCCCTTACAACGTTCTACTAGGATAATCGAGCTTCAACAAATTTGAAGTTATCACATTGCCCTTGCATATGAAGGCTAAGTTCCCAACTCCTAGGGGTAGGAGTTTGTAGGTGTGATCAGAAGCTCTCCATAGATCTTTATGTTGAGGTACTTTGAGGTAAGGGCATTTTTGCCTTACAATCAGGTGCACAAGAGAAGCCAGTGGAGAGATGCGAGTTAGGGGAAAAGATAGAGGGGGTGCAAATTGGCACCAACCTTAATTAAAATACTAAGGTTGGGGTAGAGGCACCTCTAAAAGTGAAGGAGGCCATTATTGACCTCTTATAGGCCAATTTTAATAGGTTTGCGTGGTCAACATCTGACATGCCCGGAATCTCTACCAACTTGGCAAACCATAGCCTTAACATCGATGGAAATGTCCCCTTTGTCAAGCAAAAGAAAAGGCGTTTTTCCATTCTAAGAAAAGCAAGTCTCAATCAAGGAGGAAGTATAGTAACTGTTGAAGGTACGCTTCATACAGGAGGAAAAGTATCCAATGTGGCTAGCAAATGTAGTGCTAGTTAAAAAGAAGAACAGGAAGCGGCACGTGTGTTAAATTTACTGACTTTAATAAAGCTTGCACTAAGTATTGCTTTCCTTTCCCAAGGATAGACCAGTTGGTCGACTCCACATCTGGACACACTTTGCTTAGCTTCATGGATGCCTTCTTAGGTTATAATTAGATCAAAATGGACCCGAAAAACAAAGTCCGTACCTCTTTTGTCATTTTATTATTGCTATATTGTTATGTTCTTTGGCCTTAAGAATGTTGGGGCGACGTACCAAAGGATCATGACCACCCTGTTGAAGCCTCAACTGGGTTGTAACATGGACATCTACGTTGATGACATGATCATCAAAAGTAAGCAACTCATTGACTACATCAAGGACTTGTAAGAAGCCTTTGATCAGATAAGGGAGTACAACATGAAGTTGAACCCCTAGAAGTGTATTTTTAGGGTTGGCTCCAACAAGTTCTTAGGCTTTATGGTGACCTAACGTTGCATAGAGGCCAACATAGAGAAGATTGAGGCCATCAGGGACACGAAGCCCTCCTTATCGATTGAAGCAGTCTAGAAGCATAGTGGCATGGTAGTCACATTAAGCAGATTCATCTCAGGGAGTGTCAATAGATGCACAAAGTTTATCAAAATTCTTAAAAATCTTAAATGTTTTAAGTAGATGCCATGGTGTGAAGTAGCCATGAAGGAGTTGGAAGACTTCTTCGAACATCTTCCATCCCTCTCTAAGCCTATTCTAGGAAAGGACCTATATTTGTACTTAGTCATTTATAATTGGGCACTCTCCTCCATATTGCTTAGAGTAGAGGGGAGAGAACATAGGTTTGTATACTATGTTAGTCATATTCTCTAATGGACTAAGATCAAGTATACCAAAGTAGAAAAGTTTGCTTTGGCCATCATTATCTTTGCATGTCAGCTTAGTCTTTACTTTCAGGTACACTAGATAGTCATGTTAACAAATAAGCCATTGTACACGTTACTGTAAAAGTTTAACACGTCTGGTTAGATGGTTAAGTACACAATAGAGCTGAGTGCATATGGCATCTATTATCAATCACAAACAACCTACAAAGCACTAGTACTAGTAGACTTTGTGGTGGAGTATACATGAGAGAGGGAAGCACTACTCTAAGATGACGAGCCAGTATAGACTCTCCATGTTGATGGTTCATTCACTTCGGGTGGTGGAGGTACGAGTTTAATGTTCACTAGATAGTAGAAGACTATTGTTTGTTATTCTCTCAAGTTCGGGTTTGACATGAGTAACAATGAATCTTAATACGAGGCACTAATCGCTAATCTTAAGCTAACCATGGAGATTAGTGCTGAGCACCTTCAGGTATTCTCAAACTTAATGTTTGTCGTTCAACAAGTTTGAGGTGAGTATGAGGCTAAGGACGACACCATGGCAAGGTATTTGGAGAAAGTAAAGAGTCTCTTAGCTGATTTCCCCTCATGGAACATCATGAAGATCTATCAAACTAAGAACTCAGTAGTAGATTGATTGTCCAAGCTTACGTCTACTAGGATATAGAAGCCCGAGGTAAAGGACTAAAAAGTTTTTATTAAGTACTTACTTGAAAAGAACATAACTTTGGGCATAGCTAGGGTCTTAGAGTTCACGACAACACCCTTAAAGCTAAGCTAAATAGATCCCATTCGAAGTTATTTTGAGTAAAATACGCTTTTAGATGACAGGAAAGAGGCTATGAAGCTGAGATACCATGCCACCAATTATACATTGATCGATGGTGTCCTATATTGAAGGAGAATCACTCTTCCTCTACCTAGATGCCTTTGAGCAGATGAGGGGCCACACAATATAGAAGAGCTATACGTTAGAGTGTATAGCAACCACATTCAATTGCAGGCCTTCTACATCTGAGTTATTCGGCTTGAATACTATTGGCCTACCATGGGTAGGACGCCAAGGTAGTAGCTTAGAAATGCTCTTAGCCTCAGTTGCTTACACCCTTAACATTAATCTCTAGCCCTGACTAGTCTGTAGCTTGCTTAGTAGGGCATTGGCATTCTTGGTGCTTTTCCCAAGGCTTCGGGAGGATGGTAATTCATCATCGTAGTTGTCGACTACTTTACGAAGTAAGTTGAGGTTGAGGCCGTAGGTAAAATTATTGAGAGGAGCATTGAGTCATTCTTACAAAACAACATCCTTTCTAAGTTTGGGGTTCCTTACACCTTCATCATAGACAATGATGGTAGTTCGATAACCCTAGGTTTAAGCAGTTCTACGCCAAGCATCACATTACGCTTCACTTCACCTTAGTTGCCCACTCTCAGTCCAACGGCCAGGTCAAGACTACTAATTGGATCATCCTCAAGAGCCTCATAAAGAGGGTAAACTAAGCTTAAGGCAGGTAGGTAGATAAGTTGTCCAATATTTTATGGGGATATAAGACCACTCATCACACCTCTACTAGCAAGAACCCATTTTACCTAGCATTTGGCTTAGAAGCAATCTTCCTCATCAAGTTGGAACTTCCCAACATCTAAGCTTAGTCCTTCAATGCCATCTTAAATGAGCCCCTATTGTAGGTTAGCATGGACACTATTAAAGAAATCAAAGATGTTGCTGTCGCTCGAGTGGCTAACTACCAATACTAAGTGCCTAGATACTATGGTAGAAGGTTAAACATAAGGAATTTAAAGTCTATGACTTGGTTTACCAACATCTTGAAGCCATTGGCTCACGTGAAGGACAAAGGAAGTTAGCCCCCAATTGGGAAGACCCGATCAATGTTAGAGAGAGCTTGGGGAATGGAGTATACTAACTAAAGAGATTGGATGGTAAGCTCATCTTGTGCACTTGGAATGTCGATAATCTTTAGTTTTACTTTGACTAATATAAATTCTCTTGTAAATATGCTTGCAAATTCATCAATGAAAGCTCTATTCTTTAAATATACTATGTTTTTGTCTCTCTTTCTCTCCCTCCTTCTCTTTCACTTTTGCACTACGTCCTAGCCCTAATAGAGTGAACAAACCCTTCTATGCCTCTTTAAGCTTAGGCAAGTCGGAATATCACTTGACTTAACCCTCGTTAAGTAACCTTAGCTAGGAGAAATATTCCTTACACAACTTAAGAACTCCCATATCTTGGGCAAGTTGGAATTCTACTGACTTGAGCCCCATCAAGTAACCTAAGCAAGAAGAAACACCCCTTGTACGATTAAGGAACTCCCATATTTTGGTAAGGCGGAACACCACCAACTTAATCCTCCACCCAGTAATCTCAACAAGGGGAAACGGCCTATATAGAATAGAGGAACTCCCATAGTGCCTACTAGAACACTACTAGCTTGGCCCTTGACATGACCTAAGCTATAACAGTTGATGGTCCTTTAGGGTGAGTGACCCCAGCTCTCCCCTAAGAATGGGCAACCTTGGTCCCTGATGGCCAAGTGGTCTTAAATGAATAGTTAACCTTACAAGTAAGTAACTAGATACAAACACACAGTTGCTAAGTACTAAACTTTGAGTAATAGTAATCAAAAGTATAAGAAGTAGAGGAGAGCATTAATCAAGATGCGGAGTTTCATTTCGTTAAAGTGTTTACTGTAAGCCCCAAAGTTCAGCCAAGTAACCGTAGGATTGAACGTAGAACCCAAGGTTTAGGGNGGTGTTAGATGTAATTATTAGGTTAATTATGTAGTAAATTAGTAATAGAAAAACATAGTAAATTATGAGTTAATTTTGTAAATTAGAATAATTAGGTGTAAAACTTGATCTAGGATGAATTTAGACATTTTGAAGTAGTAATTTATGTTAGAGATGGTAATTAGGGTAATAGAAATATTAGAAATGCATTATGTGCATAATATGTAATAATACATAATGCGTAATTTTTGAAAATACAATAAATAGAAAATATCAGGATAAAAATTGATATTATATAAATAATAGGGATATATAATAAATCTGATAAGAAACTTGAATTTATGTAATTATATGAAAAATGTAAAAATTTCTCACATTAGGAGTAAATTCGGTACACAAATAGGGGTTTAAGTGTACCGGATGGAATAAAATACTGACTAGGGGTAATAATGGTATATAGGAGATCGGGAAGTAATTTGATTAATTTCACATTATAGGTTGAAACGGATTTTTAGGGTTAGAATCTAAAACATTACTTAAAAATCGAATTAAAAACCTGATTCAGAAATCGATGCGAAAACCGAACCTGAACCTAACCCCAAACCTAGAATAATTATAAAAGACTTAATACCTAGATAATTAGGCATATTAAACCTTAAACAAAACCTAACAATAAGCGTTATAGGATAAAATGAACCTATAATATTTATATGAAAAGCTGAAACCACGTTCGTGTTATAGGGATAACCGGCGATGGCCTGAGCAAATCGGACCTCGAGTGAGCGAGCGAGGAGTCGAGGTAAGTTGGGATTAATACGATGCTGTATTTTGGAGGCTTAAGATTATACTTGGTTGTGCTTGTTAGATAGTTGAATGTGTGCATATGCTTGATTATGGGTGATGCTATGATTCTGTTTGTTGCTCTGGCATATATTGTATGAAAGCATTGATCACCCTAAACTGGACTTAATCAAATATCCGACCAGTAATCATAATCGGACATGCATGGCAACCCGTTAGGGGAACTTAGGACTCTCCGGCCAAATACCGACCCCTTCGGAAGGGATAGCGCAGGATTGCAAAATGGTCCCTTCTTCATCCTCAGTCGAACTAAGTGACAGGAGAGGAGGTCGCGGCGAGGGTGAAGGCAGTGGTTCGAAGGTAGTCGCGGGAGGAGCAAGGTCTCTATTACACAAGCCTGGGTTTGGTCGTGAGCTGTTGCATTAACGGCAACTCCTCAACCCGGATTAGAGCGGGCGCAATTTCTTTAATCTCACGACGGGCCGGACAACGTCGTGCGATGGCATTTGCTTGCACATGCATTGCACTTAATAAGTGATTGAAAACCTTGTTGTGTGTATGGTATAGTTTTAAGTCCTCCGTCCTAACTTACTGAGCTGTGGTTGCTCATATCCCTATAGACGTCGTGCAGGTGCTGGCTAAGAAGCGGATACCAATTACTCTGAAGCTAGCAACTGCTGGATCCTGGGGAGTGAGGAAAAACATGTGAAGAATAAATATATATTTTTAAGGTTTAAGCTTTTACTTTAAAACTTTTCATTTTTGAATAATGTAATAACTAGGAAATATATTACGAAGAAATCTTGTAAACCTTAATTGTAATAACTGTATTATAATATATATATCTTTCCTCACTTTCATAGAGAAATGATTTATTTAAATTACAAACTATTTCCTTCAAAGTGGGTTAGTCGTGGACGCCTTGTGTAGATCAGGTCTAAGATAGCGGTTGCAAGGCCAACTTCTATCTTAGGATGGTTTACACGGCGGGGGCTGTTACGACTCTGCCGCTTCGGGGCGTGACATTTACAAGGAAAGAAGTTTGGCATACTGTCTATTTACAAGAAGTTTCGTTTACACGAGTATAAGTGAAAGAAGAAAAAATAGAGAAGAAAAAGGCAATGGTTTATCACTTCGATTTAGTTAGCTGTAGTAATTTTAAGAAGTACTATGCGAATATCTACTTAGAGAACTGATCTATTTAAGTTGCTTAGCCTTACGGTACTTACTTTTGGGCTATAAAAGGAGGAGCTAGAGTCTATTAGCTTTAGTCTGTAAAAGGGTCACTCTAACCTTGATCTATCCTTGAAGTACATTTAGAGATGATCCCCTATTGAGCTACTAGGGTAGAAGTGGATAGAGGAGTGCTTCACATACCCTTAGTAGCAAGAGGGCTATTAGAGCAACTATCCTTTCTCTTTCTTTGGTTACCTTCTCCTCCTTATGTGTTAGACCATCCAATTAGTTTAGAAAGCTCAAGTTGAGGCTAGGGTGATGGTTAAGCATGTTATTTCAAAGATTTCAACCACACTTGATGGCTATGTTTTTACACTTTTCAATCTATTGTGGAGTCATGAAGAACTTATCCATAGCCTTCTTTTCAGCAGCCCTGTTGAGGACTTTACCACTTTCCAGATTGAAGATGGTCTCTTTCATCTCCATGGCCTCTTGTTGGTGCTCCTGGATCATTCTCTCCAACTTGACTTTCTGACCAGCTAGCTCCAGCGAAGTACTTTTAGTAGATTTACACTCAGTTGCCTTCAGCGATAGCTCAGTCTGTAGCTTAAAGACCAACGCGTTCAACTTGAAGTTATGTTGGTTAAGCTCTACCTTAACCTTCCTCTCCTCCTCTAGCTTCTTAGAGAGTTCAGCCTTAGAATCTTGCTCTTCCTTTAGTTAGGCTTTGAGCACCTCAACCTCCTTAGTAGTCTCTTCAGCCTCCTTTTGGCTTTCCTTCTCCTCTTATAGCTCGGTCTCTAGAGCACTTTCTATATATAGTAATGACAAAGATGTCAGCTAGCTTTGTAAAATTTCTTATAGTTTTGCTTAGAAGAGGACTTTGCCTCTTCATGATACTCTCGTGCTCTAAGGATGTCTAATTAGAAGTCCTTTACCTCTCTCAGTAGCTCATTATAACGGTTGACCTATAGCAGCACTTGGCTATGGTTTTGTGACATAAGAGTTATAACATGAGCAAGAAGAAGAAAAACTTGGAAAAATACCATAGAAGGAAGCAACTTGGAATAGCAAACTCACCTGATGGTTCAATGAGCTAAAGTAGCCTACTAAGTTAAAGGGAGTGATGAACATTAACATTGATGCCATCTTTAAGGAGCTCCAATCAGCAAGGGTATAAGACCCTATTGAGGTCTGTAAGCTAAGTGCATGATTGCGTAGCATCAAATCGTTACCTTAGACTTCCCACTTCGGCTTGTAGAACCTTCCCTTATACCATTTGGTATTCGTTTCGAAGCTACCCTTAAAGAGGTGAACGTTTAAGGACTTATACAAAGCTTCTTAGTAGTTGTCTACGAAGGTGTTTGCCTTCTAGTATTTCTTCAAGGCCTTTGCTTAGGCCTCACCATCTTATCCGTAGCAAGATATGGGTAGCTAGATTAGAGCCACTCTGAAATAGGTTCATTAGGTTGTAATGGTAATTTGCTCCTCTTCGGGTTTAGCTTATGCTTTTCCCTCCTCATCGGCAACTTTTATCTTTTGACCCACCAGCTCCTCATTAGTACTGGATTCGGGCCTCTTTCCCTTATCATAGGAAGAAGAAGGAAGCATAATTAACTCTAGCTTATTAGTAGTAGTCTTGTCTTCTATTGTGATCGACCCAGATGTTAGAGCAGTTTTAGTTGTAGGGGAATAAAGCAACTAGGTCACTGACCTTAGCATGAGTTGACATCTTAAAGGTTTGACAAAGTGGATTCTCTTGTTCCAACCTTCAATTGAAGAGGCAAAGCTAATCTAGACTGTTGACTTGCTGCCTCGCCTAAGTCAAACTTTCCCATTCTTATTAATGGTTTCTAATTGCTTACTTGAGGAATGTCTGAGTAATAGCTTAGCTCACCTAATCACTTGCTTAGTCGACTTGATTTTGAGTTGTCTAGAACATGTCAAAGCTCAATTCACCTCAAAAGAGTCTTCAGTTCTGCTCGGCATCTTTACTTGACAATAAGCTGACTAGCCATACAATTTTGTCTATTTAACTAAAAGTGCAGCCATAAACCACTAATCATATGTTTGAGCAACCACGTGAAAGCATCTATAGCACCAATCACTTTTTTTTTTTTTTTTTACTTTTCATTTATACCCCTTTACATTCTTAGTATTTTACTTTTTTTAGATAATACCCTTTTTATCTTTTCCATTTTTAGAAGGTTACCCTACATTATCGGGTATAAATACCCTTATACATTATAGCCACAACAATTTTTTTTATCTGATATTGAATATACTATACTTTTCCCCTTATGTGAGCCATTATGTTTACTTCTACCTTAACCCTTATCTTATCCCTAAAGTAACGTTAGGTGGTGACTGACCTCACCGAGTTACTTGTGCATCATATCGAGTTAGTTTTGTGAGTCTACGAAGATTCCTTAATGCGTTGTATCCTTGGAATCATTGGTAGGTATCTGTTGGTTTACTTTTCTTTTTGTTTCTGTTTGTATACTTTGTTACCTTCCATTTCAAGCTTTCGACAAGCATGGACTAACCCTCGATATGGCCGACCTTATCTATTCTTAATACGGCTTATCACCTTAGGAGTTCTACTGATGGGAATCCCTTGAGGAAAAGCAAGTGATTCCATCCTGCTAGTCTTACATACCTTTGATGTAGGCCTAATAACCTTGCCCTAAGGGTCGATACCCTTCTTGCTTGGCTTTGCCCTACTTTGGTGTCCTTTCATCAACTTTAGCTTAGAAGGATGTGGTAACTCTCCCGTCCTGGCCAACTTCTTACCTACAAAGAAATGAGCAAACGATATCAACATAAGGCAAATATACTACAACTATTCATAAACTTCGCTGTGATTAGCATGGGTATGGAGGACTCCTTATTCATTAGAAACATCACGGATGAAGTATAATCTTAAGCAAGCTAACACTGGTATGACGAAAGAGGTAGCTTATGCCAATGATGGACCTATACCTTCCAACCATTTCTTCATGACTGCCTTCATGATAGCCTTCTCCATGTCCAAGTACAGCTTGGAGATTGGCAATCTAAAGTACCTTCGTACGATCTCTTCCACGTTGATCTCTCTATCATGCTATAGAGCCATGATGGCTTCAGCATCATTCTAGCCAAGCTTCCTCTACTCCCCAATTTGGACTAGTGGAGTCGAATGAGTCTAGAAGTTTACCATTTAAGCTAACTCTATCACTACAAACTTATCCTGTTAATTCTTTACAAATGAGTTTAAGCCTCTAAACAATTTCTTACCTATGTGATTCTGGAGGTAAGTCTACTCTTTCAAAGACTTTCATAAATAAAAGTGGTTGAAGAGCTCAATGTAGCTCTTACCACTAATTATTGGCACAAGGCTTGAAATGCCTTTAACAGCCTCTACCCATTAGGAGGTATTTGAGTAAGGCAGCATCGATGATAATCAAATAGCTCCCTCTCAAATTCCATGAAGGGTAGGTGCATCCTATGTTGTAAGGATTCCTCATGAATTGCAAACTGCCTCCTTAAAAGCAAAGCTACTCTTTCATTTGGACGTAGCAATTATAGCACCAAGCTAAGGAATTCACCTATGATAAAGTTCTCAAGAATCTAGTTGATAGTGGTCGCTTTACTCTTACTCACTCGGCCATTTAGCTTCTTGCTAAGCTTTAGCATATTATAGATCTCGATGGCCTTTGGTAAGTGATTGCATAAGTATGTGTCTCTAAGGATGGCCCTTATCACTGCCACCCTATCAAGCAATTCTATCCGCCTCCTTATCTCCATTTCTCATTGTGCTAACGAGGACGAAGCCTCTTCATTCCTTCTTAAGGGTAGAATAGCACTCCTTGTAGCCACGAAGTTCAAGGATGCTATGTTATACTCACCGGATTTAGTCTTAAGTTCAACATCTTGATGAAGGAAAAGAGGAAAAGTGAGAGTTTTGTTCATGAAGAAGAAGAAAGAAGTTGAAGGAGAAAGTGATAACAAAAATTGTAGCAAATAAATAGGATAAGAGAAGTTGCGAAACACTTATCAATATAAGGTTGAGGGTATTTATAAGATGAAAGCTTTCGAAAGTGAAGCAACATTTATAAGGATCCATATACATATAAATCCCACAGCATGTCGCAATGCAAACACGTGGGGATAGTTTTGATTGGATGATCTCATTTAAATGACAGGACAACTGTAAATGCATGCGTGATTGTGCAAACATGACAGTTGTCATGTTACATTAATTGTACCATGAAAGCGCATGCTAGACAAGAATTCAAAAAGTTCTACAAGAAGCTTTACTGAAACCCCTTTGTTTTCCATGACCACCATGACACTTCAGTAGTGCTCCAATCTAGCATAGACAAAGGGATTTAGCTCAGTTCCACTACCGGTTGCCTTAACCAAATGGGTGACCCTGTAGAATCACTTCTTTTGCATACACCCCTGCTACCTGAAAGGGTTGGGCCTCTTGAATCCCACCTTAGCACTTAAGCACTTAGCCTAGGCCAGAATTAAGTAACTTGAGTTGGTTTCCAACTTAACCCCTGGAATGTTCACCTCGAACATCTCTCTCAGACATCTTCCTAGCTCAAATTCAAGACATGCCACGTCAGCACTTCTTCAAGGATGTCAACATAGTAGTATGTTCGTTGGATTATTAAGCCATCGTGAGAATTTCAAGCCCAACTCAACCATGTGCTTGAGGAACCCATATTTCCTCTCTCCTTGCCTTCTTAATGACAATGAGATTGCGCAAAGGTATTTTGGGCTAGGACCTCTCAAGCCTATGCTAACCTGCTTTGGCTCATGGTCTAGGTTGTTTTCCTCTAAATTTGGCCTCCAGATCCACCTAGTCAACCTTAGCCCAAGTCCTTTACATGGTCTACCCAACTGCTTTAGCTTACAAGGGTTAGAAAACAATGGATAAGGCTGGATGACTAGGTCAACAACAATTTAGGACTACTTTAAGCTACATGGCTCCACTATTGATGACTTGTAGACATGTCTTTTACCCACTAATAGCCCTTGAACTACTGGCAGCACTCCTTTATAAATATCAAGCTATCTCTCAACAGTAAACCATTTGATTCTTTATGTATTGAGTCCTCTTATTGCCTTCTTACGTACTTATTCTTCTCACAAACACATGCTAACTTAAGTATAAAAGCGGTTATATTCGATTATACCCTAGCGCCTCTCACTATTTACTGTTTTGCAGGCTTACGCGTAGGCACAAATCCCAATTGATCATTAATCCTTATTGGCTAAAACCTAAAGATGACAATACCGATGAGGTATAGCTACTTGTATAACATAAGCATAACCTCTACTTGATCCTTTGATTTTCGTTTACGATAATTGCTTTGATAATGATGTGCACCTCTAATGGAAAAATGATATAAAAGATTTATTTGGACAATTAGATGATCCATTTAATAAGTGATAACGAATTATAAAAAAATACCATATTTTATATTCAACCCCGAAAAACTCTAGTTATAAGTCCCAAGACATATAATGCAAAAGCCATAGATCATAGCAATGAAACGGACATACTATATGTCGGCAACCAGTAGCTTTTTCCACATAAAATTTGAACAGGGGACATTTTTCCATTTATTCACCTTCGCAACCTTTACCAACACAAATCTTCCCTTCTTCTGTCATCTTTGTGCCGTGACCGGAACTCCTCGCACGTGCCCTTTCTTGTCATCATCCTTAATCAACATGACTGAACAATCCTTAAACGGACAAAAACATTTCTCTGAAACTAAAGCCTCGCATTTGGCACGTTCCCATCTATAGGAGTTTCACATCCTAGTCCTGTGCAGAGAATGTCGGTGACATTTTCCTCGATTTTTGTTAACAAGTATTTGACGATGCAAATGGAACAAAACGTGTGTTGACATTACTCGGTAGTTCTTAACATTTCCTTGGTACCTTTTCCTTCAGCACATATTTCACAGATAATTTCAGATGACCCACCAAGTACTGACTTTTTCATGTTCTTCGCTGTCTTCATCAGATGATGACGAATCAAAATAATTTTCATCTTCGGATGGATCTTCTGATTCCTCGGCAGAATCCAGTTCTTTACAAACTGATGGGTAACTTCATTTTGGAAAGACAATGATAATCTCTCGCAAATCTCAAAGTTTGCAAGTGGGACATTATCGTACTTAGTATCGTAAACGCACACAGACCATGTGAATCTCTAGCAATTGATTTTACAAACGTACTTAGTATTGTAAAGCAACAATTGACTTTACAATAATTGCTAATAGGTAGAAGTGTTTACTGGGTCGATAGTTTAGAGTCGTGGTTCATGAGTCGGTAAGGAAGTGAACCAGTAATTCAAAGACCAATACAGTGGTATTTGAATTGTGTGTTTTTTTTTTTTTTTTTTTTTTTTAATTTTACTTTTTCTAAATTTTCCTTAATTATAATAAATAATTTGTAGATAGTTTTTTTTTTCCAACTAAATCTAAAACTTTATATTTTTACTCATGAATAAAAATTTTATTTTTAGTTCAATTTTTTTAAATTATCCAAAAATTCATTTAAACTGTGTAAGTATAAATACATGATATTATATTATATATAGTATGTTTATATTATATATATACAATATATATTATATTATATTATATTATATTATATATATTTTTTAATTTTTAATGTTAGTCCAATTTTAAACCGTTAAATCAAACCACTGGTTCAAGGGAGATATGCCTCACTTGTTCCGTGGCCCACCAACCCCCTAAGTTGCCATAGGACTTGATAGTTCAACAACGAGTTCAAGTTCTACTTTAGGTGGGCTTAAGCTAGTTCAATAGCCTATTAGGCTAGTTTTAGGTAGGTTCACAATTTGGAGTTGGTCCTTGTATAGTTGTCCTTAACAAAAATAGGTAAAATGCAATTCCAATAACCTTCTTTCGATTCAACAGTTCTAAATTATTGAAGAGGTAAATTGAATTGATTTACAATGTTACAGTTTTAATTTGAACCTTATTCATTATTTTTTTCTTTAATTTTTTTCATTTTATTTATATCATTTTCTAGTTAATTTTGATATATCTCTTTTGCATTTGCATTTAAATTAACTTTTTGAAGTTTTAATCATGCTTTATTTTGATAAGAAAATGTGAGTATTTTTAATTTTTTCTTTTTTATAAACATTAGAGCATGTAGTCCATCAACTACTGTAGATATTGCTTCAATGTTGCAATGCAATTTTAATTTTGTCTCCTTGAATTTGAACCTGAACCTCTTGAATACAGTTATGAGATTAGTGATTGTTGCCACCGGTTGTCATCCTACCCTAACGCTAAATGATGTAGTACGTAAATTAAATTATAGGATATTTATAGTGTAATAATCCTAGAACTATTAAAGAAATAGAATAAATCCAATAAACCAAGAAATGAATAAAATCACTATAATCTTTTGTAAACTTATTCTAAAATCTTTGTCAATTCGGCAACTTGCTAAAATTTACAAATTTGACTTCCAAAAGAGTGCCAAATAGTAAAATGGTATGCTACAAGTCATAGTAGACTCAAATAAGTTTTTATGAAAATATTATGGGCTCTACCATATGTGAAAAGTTATGGCCTTTGAAAGTTAGCTACAAAAATTATAATTGAAAATGAGAAGTTATGAGCTTTATGCTTTTTGTGCCTATCTCTAATCAATTTTTGGTTTTGATTATCATGATTTTTGACCAAATTCTTCCTTTGCTTCTACTAATTCAAGTAATCCATATGTTGCCATAAAAAAAGAATTTGAATATTATACCATTCATTACTTACATAATTTGTGCAGCATCATTTAACTTCGAGTTGACTCATTTGTTAAATCTCAAGTTAAGAAAAAAACTAACCTAAATTAAAGAATTCACAAATAGTATGTGTTACTTGAAAAAAGTTTTATTGTTATGTACCAACCGAATTGATTTTATAAATACTAATAATATTTTGACATATGGCATTACATATAGAAGATAAATTATAGTGTCATAAAAACTACTCAATATCGCTATCCTATATTAAAGTACCATTGGTATTCGTTCCCTAATCATCAAAATACGTTGCATGTGTATCCCACTCGACAATTTGTGCGCAATGGTGGGTCATCTCTAATTCCATTATAGGGGATTAACCTATTTCACTTGTATAACCAACGTGCCTCTATAACTGCATTACGGTGGTATTATTATTGTGAGAAATACTGGTGTTACACATTGACACAATTACCATAAGTGGTAACAAAGTCAAAATGAGGCTTTTGAACTAGTGACCAGTTCAAATGGAGCTTAACAAAATTGGCTATGGAAGGACTAGCAATGAGTTACTCCTTGTGGTGGTTGGTTGCCCCTTATCTTCTTGCACTAAGGCTCATCCATTTGGCGTATCTTTGCATCACTCCGACTTAAGTCTTGTGTAAATTTATGAAAGACTCAACCTTTCTCCACTTTAGCTTGATTGTACAAAACTCTACCTACAAATTTACTTGAGCTTTTCTACTTTCATCTCCTCTGTTTTGGTCTTTTCAATCACTTACCTTTAGTTTTTATCGTTCTCTACTTAGATGATAACCCTTCCATTTAGTCTAAAGCTTGTGTCTGACTATGTTGGACCTTTAGGCTCTGTCTTCGTCTACCTCTAGTCTCTCTCTTGATTGAGTTACAAGGTACTCTTTAGACATTTTAGGCTTCATCTTACTCTTACCTATAGACTCTCTGCAATACTAGGGTGAAGTAAATGGGCACTTCTATTGCACAAGCAATACGCGACTTCGCATCACAGCAAATAATATTGATAGCCGATAGGATCCTCCAAACTATGATCAACATCCATTATAGAAAATTACAAATTAACAAACTGCTGGAATAGGAGCAAGTTTCAAACTTATAACCTTCTCATTAGGGTTTATAATCTATGATAAATTGTCATATACCCTATTTGTATTTGAACTTGTTCATATTTAAAAAACCTCAAGCTCTAATATAATCTGTTTATTGATTATCTACGAAAACCTAAATTTGTAAACCAACCTATTTATCAAGCATATTACCCGTAAGAGTTTAAACTCATTTATTGGTTAAAATATTTTAAATTAATCTATGTAATTGTTATAAATACAAAGGAAAAGTGATTGTAAAATTGAAGTCTACAAATAGAAATGGCCTAGAGTCTTGTTTATTTAAACATGAAATTACAGCACAGTAAAAGGCTCAATAAAGCCAAATCTAATCAAATGTAACAAAATCAAACATTCATTTGCTTCACAGCTTCATTGTATTAAGTCAAAGTCATAATGGGATATAAGTAGTGATTTCCAAATTTATCACATTTTCTGTTAATACACATGTAAAAATTATATTTATAAAAAAACAAATGATGTTGAAAAAAACTAAATAATAATAGTAGATTACCTTCTTCTTGATAAAACCATTCATTTGTGCATACTAGCTTTAAGGAGCTATTATATTGATAAAAAATTCGACCCTTAGTATTAGTAGATTCCGGATCTTTCATGTGTATACCTAAGATATCACGTGGCATGCTTGCGACTTTAGGATGTTAGAATTCACAAGTTTTTGAATAACTGAATACATCCAACTCAGCCATGATCCTATTTCACTCTTCATCCATGTACCACTATCATTCACATTTGTTGGAACCCTTAAGGGCTTCTTGAAATTCTTAAATAAAATAAAAATTACAAGTATCATACCAAATGAAATAAACTTTGGAAGTGTTAAAATAATATACATATAAAAAAATGCATCAAATAGTATCCTAATATCTTATAAATACTAACGATCAGAATCTACAAATACTGGATTTTAAGGCTCAAACCATAAATGGATTGTAAACGGGCGTTGGTATAAAAAATTTGGACTCGAGTTATGTATACTTATTCTATAACGCAATACGAATCCCTCGTACAATTTCATGAGAAAATTCTAGCTAAAGTATCTGTTATGCACATGCATATTAAGCTATAAATCATACTAGCTAAATTATTTAAGCTTCAGGGCTTTGTGTAACCACTTTTAGTATATCATTTTAAAAATTTTCTATTTAGCCTCAATTTAGCATTATTCAACAAAAGTACCAACATTAAAACTAGTTTTCAAAATTATAAATATTTTATATCATGGATAAATTTATCAACTTATTTCGTTTCTTTTCCCTCTAAACTCCTTTTTTTTTTCTTTTGCCATTAATTTTTCTCTATTTTCATCTTATCTCTTCCAACTTATGCCTATCTTTTGAATTTAAGAAAATAAATGCTTATTAAATAACTTGGGAACTTTTATGGTTCTATCCAATATTTTGATAGGACCAATCTAACCATTTATCTCACTAATTATTTAATATCTATTAGATTTGGATGATTAAAAATATAATTAATTTACTAATTTAGATCTAATGAATATTAAATCAAAAGTAGGCTATTAAAAAAATGGATGAAATTAGGGGAATAATTGAATCGAGTCGAATCGATACAGTATTAAGATTGAGCTTGAGCTGGAGCTTGACTACTCGACTTGAAAACTTAAAACTCGAGCTTAGCTTAAGATCGATCGATTTTTAAATTTTAAGTTTAAGCTCTAACTCAACTCAAAAATATATACGACAAGTTTGAACTTGATTTAATTAATTCAATTAAGCTCGAATTTTTTGTAAATTTCCCCTAATCAATATTATATCCGTTGTATTTATATAAATTAAAAATATATTAAAAACTATACTAAATTTAATTAGGCTTATCAACCTAGTGAACTTAGTATTTTAAAGCTCGAGCTCGAGCTCAATTCGATTATCATCGAATCGAATTAGAAAAAAGCTCGAGTTGAGTTTAAGTAGTTTCTGAAGTAGATTAGTTCATTTATACTCTTAGATGAACCATAGAAAAATCTTAAATGGCAATGTTTACTATAGAGATAGATTATCATCCATTAACTAACGTCGACTCCACGTTTTATTTTGGTTTGTATACAACCCCTAGATTTCAAATCTGCAACTTCCAAAATCATAAGCAAACAGTTGGAACTTGAACAAAATTACGCTTTCCCATCATCTACTCCACAGAAACCAATGTTGAACAAGTATCAGATGTACCAAAATGATCGTAGTGTATCGAAGATATAATAAGAAATAGAGTATGAATAATTAAGCGTCAGCGTTAAATCGGGTTGCTCATGTATTGTTCTTGTATTTTCGTGTTTTTGACCAGTTTGAACTCCCATTGGACTTAAAAGATTAGCTGGTGTGAAACCCAGATGAGTGAGAAGTCAAAGACACTACCTTTGTGTTGATTGTTATGTTGTATGTGTATTGGTAATACGATAAATACCTATCATGATGGATGAGTATGACAACAATAATGTGTTGAGCGAATTGTTGTTTGATAAATGTGGAGCGCTGAAAACTTGATAATGTATGTGTATGAGCACAAATCGATAAATTTGTTGATGGATGTTGAAGTCTCTGTTCGACCATGTGTTAAATTGTTCTGTATTGTCGAAAAAGCATTCAGATGTCATCTAATGGCACGAGCGGCTCACCTCTAATAAGTTTTGTGCCTCATTTGGAGTGCCATCCGAATGGCACATTAAATCCAATCAAATGGGAGTCCCTAATATGTTTTAAATGAGTAAACAATCATATTGGCTTATGTGACCAATCTGAGTGCTTAATTATTTTGAATAGAATCAGAATTATTGTGCTATTTTGATTGTGTCATTGAGAATGATAATGTGGCTTCGTTATGTATGCTTGTGATCGGGTTCGTTACTGCTTTGCTCTGTTAAAAGATCACTCTTTACCATAGTATAGAGGATAAAAGATTTGCTGAACATGATATGCCACGCGTTCCCTCATGTGATATAGAACTTTTAATGGAATTCTACCGCATGTTATTTATGATTTGACAGTATGTTTATATGTCAGAATCCTATTAGAATTTACACATCACACAGGTAGACATGAGTTGTATAATGCTTAGTGAATCATTTTTCAGTGTAGAGAGGCTCAGGAGGGTTCTTGCATTGTCATAAGCAAAACCAAACTGGGGAGTGTAGCATGTTTGATGGGGCTATAGTCTAAGCTATGTTCAGGGTCTAGTTCATATGGCTCCAAGAGGAAGCTGACACAAGGATTCATGAGGTGCTTTTAGTGACTCTAGAACTGGTGGAGATAGTGATTCCATGCTTCGCTTAAGGAGGTATTATATAATTAACTTTACACTTTTTGTGCGTGTGCTCATAGTGTTGGAAAGTATACCTTTTCACTAAGCTGTAATTTTGCTCCCCCCATAGGATGAGTCATATTTTAGGTCCCTCCTAATAATGCTAAACAGGAAAGCTACCCTCGGTGAATTATCCACCTTTGTTAGGCCTGGTTTGTGAAGACAAGAATGAGGTAGTTGGCTACCTGATTCAGAGCCTGCTTTTAAATAGTATTTTGTGAACTCTTGAGATTCCGACTATGTACCCAAGGACCTTTATTTAATTTATGAAGTTTATTATTTTCTGTTTCTAATATCATATTTACATTTATAGTTGCAGTTTTAAATGCTTCATATGTAATCGATGGGATTTCAGATGTCAAGGGTAGAGTACTCTCTCCTGAAAAGTATTTACATGGGCTGTCTTGATTGTAGCATCTATAGGGCATGACAACTTTTATTGGTATTGAAGATAATTATAGAATTAGCTATGAAAGTTGAAACTATGTTAAACCTAGTGATATGAATATTTAAGTAACACTAATATTAACCATAAACGCTGCTCTACAGAATAATTTTCCTTATTATAGTGAGTCTGGCCATGTGACAAACCATCACACAAACATGTCATGAACCTCTTGGTATCATTTGATTGGTTCTTCAAAATGCTTTTTAAAGGATCAGTTCTACTAGAGAAAAACCTTTTTACTTTCTGTTATGAAGATTGCCATCATGATTTTGATAACATTTTCATTTGATAGAATTGGAGGCATGCAGAAACTTTCACCTCTGTAGCTTTGGAGGTTAGATAACCATACAAACACCATGGAAATGAATTTACTATTACAGTTAATATTACAGAAATGAAACCAAATCTAAAAATAAGAAACAAAATAATGAAGTAGGAAAAGATAAAGAAGAAAAGAGAAAGTATGGCCGAGCTAGAGAATCTGTGTATCATCAATACCAAGAACAACCTACCTTGGATATAATTCAGTAATGGAAACGTCATTTTTTGACACCCTTCTTGATTCGATCATCAATTGTTGGACACTCGATCCAGTAGAACTATGTTCTTGTGTAGAAGATATATCTGATTCGATGTTACTTTCCAAGAGAAATGCTGGTTGAGATGGTAACGCAAGAGTAGTTGAGTTGCTATTAAGCATCAGAAGCAATGGAGCCATCCTAGGTCTATTGGCTACGTTCTCTTGAACACAAAGTAGACCAACATGGATACAACGTGCGATTTCAGCTATTGGTCCAGATTTCAGTGTTGGATCAATAATTTTTTCCAGTAAACCTTCTCTCCAGTTCTTCCATACCTAAATGGATTTAAACGTCAATGTGTAATGAGACAAGAGTCAGTTTATTTCTTAAAATTGTTGAAGCTAACATTTTGATAACAATTACTTTCTAGTACTTACATATGTTAGAAGGTTTCCTATATTTTCTCCTTGAGAAAAGCAATTATTTCTTTGCCCACTCACAATCTCTAAAACTAGAACTCCAAAGCTGAAAACATCTGATTTAACAGAGAAATTTCCATGCATTGCATACTCTGGTGCCATGTATCCACTATACACCACATATTAGAAATGAAGAAAATAAAGAATGTGAGTATTTTTCCTTTTCAATTTATCATTAGATAGAACTGGGGAAGGGAAAAAGCACTTATGCATGGAAATACTTACTAAGTTCCAACAACTCTACTTGTATCAGCTTGAGTTTGATCCATTGCAAACAATTTTGCCATACCAAAATCAGAAATCTTTGGATTCATGTCTGCATCTAACAAGATGTTGCTGGCTTTTAGGTCACGATGAATAATTCGAAGTCGTGAATCTTCATGTAAGTAAAGGAGCCCTCGAGCAACCCCAATTATAATCTTATGACGTCTTTCCCAATCCAACTGTTGACGCTTAATATCATCTATGACATAGAATCAAAACCACAATTATCTTATAACCCTTTGAGTACTTACAATGAATGATAAGTAATAGAAATTGAAATAAATAGTAAATCATCAACAAATGACGTACCAAATATGAAGTGGTCCAGACTTGAGTTTTTTACAAGTTCATAAATAAGTAATCTCTCGTTTCCTTCCAAACAAAAGCCTAGAAGCCTAACCAAATTCCTGTGCTGCAGTTTGGCAAGTAACATGACCTCATTCTTGAATTCAAGTTCTCCTTGACCTGAGTTTATCGATAATCTTTTCACTGCAATTTCTTGTCCATTTGGAAGTTTTCCCTGAATAGAAACAAAACAAACATAGAGATTTTCATTTTATGGGGCTTCGTTTTATGTGATAAAAAAGTTAGTAGCTTATGGTATTTAATTGAGTAACAATGTGTATTTATTACCATGTAAACAGCCCCGAATCCACCCTGTCCAAGTTTCTTGTCATCGGCAAACTCATCTGTTGCTGATTCGATTGTAGCGAGGTCGAATTGCAAATGTTCTGAACTGAGTTCGTCGATAGCTTCATAGTCACAAAGAGAGAAAATAGAAAGTGGGACCACTATTTGGTGAATTTATTTTCAGTTGATAAAATAATTTACGAAAAATTGTGTAAAGAGTAACTTACTATCAGCTGCACATAATGGTTTCTTCTTCCGTCGCTTCTTATTTTTCATGAAGGCTATGATGCAAATTATGAGTACAACCACAACGGCAACCGGCACTGCAATCAAGATTGCAGTTTTATTTGTGCTGCTGCTCTTACCTGAAAAATAAATTCCCACACTTGTTAGATCCTGAAGAGTAGTATGACTAGTAGTAACCCTTTTGATAATTGAAAAGTACATTGTATTTGATTCACGGAGAATGAAGCCTCTGAGGTAACTGTAAGATTGTTGAGTACATAGATCCATACTATTATGGCGTACTCATGGGTGTATGAGAGCTCGGAGAAACAGAGTAGGGTTTGTTTGGTAGTTGATATGCGTTTACGAGAGAGAATGTTTATGGCTTTACTGGTTTTTATCTTGGTTTTAAGATGTTACACGTTAAAAAATGTGTGTCAATTCATTTTCCAGTGGATTATTGTTCTTTTGCTTCATGTGTTTTTATAGATTTGTAACTAGAACCAAGATTTGACTCTAACAAACTGCCGTTAGAGTAAGGTTGAGGATGCAACTTGGGATTTAAGGATTGTCTAATAGTTTTCCACATATTAAAGAGAAAATATATAGCCTCGCGTATGCAATCAATGTTAGTTTATGTCAAGTGAGGATGCATGAATTTTGGTGCTGATAGGCTTGAAGAAGACAATAGGTCTATAGTCTACTATGTTTAGCAATTTCAATAGAAGTGGAAATCTATGGAGATGGACAGAAAGGAAAAGAAAAGAAAGGAAATGGAGTTTCCATTTCTTTTTTTTTTTTTTTTTTGGTTTAGATTCATGATATGGAAATGGAAAGAAATAGGGTAAAATGTTTCCTTTTAATGTTGTTTGGTTGGGATAATAAAGGAAATGGGAAGAATAAAAATGTGTAATAGATTAAAATATCCCCTATTTAATTTTTTTAACTGCGCTTTCAAAGGTATTTTAATAATTTTATGTTATTTCCATTCGTTTCCACCTTTTTCTTTCTAAAAGTAGAGAGAAATTAAAAGGCATTAAAAGTGAAAATGTTTCCACTTGCTTCTCTTGTTTTCTATCTTTTTCTACTTTCATTTCAAATATCTAAACAGAAAGTTTCTCCTGGTTTCATTCCATTTCAAATGATGAGTGTAGATATAGATGGAGGCCCCCAATGTCCATCCATTTAAGTTTGATTAGTAGTGTTCTCAATGATATACCGCTAGAGAAGGTGGAAACAGATATATGGAAGAATTTGTAATCTTTGTGTACGACCAAATCTACCCGTAAATCAATTATTGTCGAAAAAGATTTTTATTTGCTTCAGATGAGCTGTGGTTTATGGGCAAGACAAACATATTTTTGAATTCATGTCTATATGGAACAATTTAAAAAATTATCGATGTGAAGCTGAAGGCCAAGGACTAGACAGAGATCCTGTTGGATCTTTACAATCTCTCTTCCACGTCTTTAGAGAGTCTGATCTATGGAAAAGAAAGTTTATCAATATGAAAGATCAAAAGTGATCCATAGAGTAAGGGTCGGTTAAACTATGAGATTGGATTCACAAACAGTAAGGTTGCTAGTGGTCTAGTTGCTAGAAATCAATTGACGCATCAGTGATGATGTTTGTTCCAGAGGCATGTCTTGAAGTTGGAATGTGACCCATTTTTATAGCAAAGGCCTATGCTGAGTGAAGGAAAGCATAAATGTGCATTATGTCAGGGGCAGGTATGCGCCAAATTTGTGCTCTAATATATTATCCTTTGAAGAGATTAGTTTTGTATTGAATGACTGGGTAACAAGGTGGGAAAAGAATGGAGGAAAGATGATGCCTCAGAGGCCCAAAGAGTGCTTGGTGACTTAAGGTGTGCTAACCAATGTGGACAAGAGTCTAATAATTAAGCATCGAATTGTAACGAGAAATTCCATTTTATTTCACTTAGGGGGCAGTCTAGCTGACCGTGAACTTGGTACAATGGACCCAAATTCAATCATCGTTTGATATTTTATTGGATAAATTTTTGTATAAATCTTCTTTCGCTCTTCTAACAACTGAATTTTGCTGGCTAGTAAGAACCCAATATTCTAATCATCACTATAAGGTGGTGTTTGGTGTCCTATATGTATAATACAACATAACGCATAAGCAGAGTAAACGGACACACGGCTCAAGTTGCTTGTACCATATTTAGTGTATCAATTACAGCACATAATTCTTTTTCAATGTTGTATATTGCTCCTTACGTACAAATATTATTGCACTAAAAAGGATGATGCTGGTAGTTATATCATCAATGTTATTTCTCAGAAATTTAAAGTAGCAAACCAAATGCCTCTGATATTGACTGCTAGAGATTAATCTTATCAAATAGTAACTAATTCATTGAGAAATTAAATATAAAGTAATGAAAGTGTAATCTTATACTTTATTTTTCAATGATGGTACATTTAAAAAATATAACCTTTTTTAAGGTGATTTTTATACTCTAAAAAAAAAAAAAAAGAACTTTTCTTTTTCTGTTAGAAAATAATGAAAATATAAAAATAAAATATAAACTAATAAAATATTTAAAAACTAAGAAAATCAAATGTAAAGGAGTAGTTCTCATTGGTTTCCAATTTTACGTAATTTTTTTATTTATAATATTTTTAATTGTTTTAATTAAAAGCACCTAAGTAAGATTTGATGCTTAAATACTGAATTTCAAAGAATGGAAAATGAAATGCACTTGAAATAAATATAACAAATGATTGTTGCTTTTTGCCCCTTGATCCCTTTACTGTTATTTTCTTGCAACTTAACTAAATCATAATTTTTGTCTGTAATCCAATAGAGGAGGCAAATCCTGGATCCAATTCGAAGCTATTATCGTACCTGATGAAGGTGGTGGAGACGATTGCAGGGGATCAACCGCGTCCAAAAAGGGACTAGACTCGAACTGAGAAAAACAACTCGGAAGCTTAACCTTGGCACCAAGGTGTCCCAAGCTACCTTCAGTCAAAGAGCCAACATTTGCAAGAAGACAACCCGAGCATTGCTGTTCAGACAAATCAGGCGTGCACTGCATGAACGCGTAAATCGGATACGAATTATTCGAAATCGTACTCCCCGAAGCGAATTTACGCAGGGAGCCACCCGATGCGGCCTCGGTTCGGAGTTTGCCTAAGAGGTCAAGTAGAGCCTGGTTGAATGAATCAGCATCGGTTACATTATTAGGATTCCACACCGCATAGGAGGGTTGGGTCACGACTTGGCCAAGTAATGACTCGTTTGAGTATCGCAACGTACAGTTCTCAAGGTAGAGAAGTGCCTGCTTTTGATTGGGGCAGAGTTGGGTAAGATTAGAAGCAGCGGCACTAAGGCAAGCTCGACAGGCAGCGGTTTGGAGATCGGCGCGGCATAGGCCGATAACGTGAGGGGAGTCTCCGGAGCTTTGGTTAGTAGAGGAAGCATTGAAGAAGCCATAGTTGATATTGTTAGTGGAAGTTATGGAGGAGAATATGGTGTTTAGGTCCGACTGGTAGGAACTGTTGTCCGTGAAGTTTCCTGCAGTGTCGTTGCAGCGGGTAAATGGGAAATATTGGGCAGTTGTTGAAGAAATTAGATGGATAAAGATTAGTACGAGGAAGAAGTGGAGTGGCAGAGGACATGAAGACATGTTGTTCATGTTCCTTACCTTGTGCAAACAGGGGGTTTTCTCTTGTTTAGGATTAACTATTGAGCTTATCAGGATTTTTCAAGAGGTGGATATAGGTGTTTGAGCTCCCAAGAAACAGAAACTATGATGAATTAGTGGTTACTTTGGCATCCACCAGTTGAAAACGCGTTAAAAAAATAATCACAGTAACAACCCTCGTACTTTCCCATAATAGTAGAATTAGTTATAACTTCTTTATTACCTTAACTTCCATTTCAATCCTAATATATCTATTATTTATTTATTACATTATTATAATATTTTCAACTATATGTGAGGCATCAAAAATAACCAATTCACTTCAATATTATAGATGTAGAATGTTAAAAAGTTGCCATTAAAACATGAAATGAGCAGTAAATTATATGGGATTTACTTGTGAAATAAGAGAGGTATATATATTTTTTAACACATGTAAAACACTAAAGTATATCAAGGGGTTTAATATTATATATACAGATATATATATATAATATTAATGGATATTAATAAGTTAAATGAAAATTTTTATTACTTTTTACGTTTTTAAATAAATGGCTAACATTAGAAAGCGTGAACGATTCCTTTTATAAGCTCAACAACTCTTTTAAAGCTGTTAACGAAATCGGGTTTTGTTGCTTAGCCGCCTCCTGTCCCGTGCAATTGCGTTCTCGGCGTTTGATTAGAGTTGTACAAGTCCATCAGTCAAGGTCGCTAAAATACAACTTCCAGTTTTAGAAAAAGACTTGGTAAATTGGTAGAGACAAGCTTACAACGACAATAAAAATAGTTACACTTTTTGAGAAAAAAAACGACTCATATTATGATTTCACCTATTAAAAATCTATTTTATTAAAAGATTAATATTTATGTTAATAAATTACAATAATTTTGACAATAGACTCACCCCCCATAGTTTCATTTATAATAATGATCTAAATATTGATTTTATTTTTAATTAAGCTAAGGCATAATAAATTTTATTAGTTTTTATCCCTTACTAATCAATTATATTAAATGGCATGATACCCCTATCGGTTTGCTTCTTAAATATGATATGATTGTAATTTAGTAAAAACAGAATTGATGTTTATGGTTCTCACGTTAGTCCGACTGCCAATGATTTGATTATGCACACCCAATTTGATTTTCGATTCATTCCTACATTAGTCCAAGGTTCGGACCTGACTTTTCTCCGCTAGAGACAAAATATCATATAAAATACGCTTCTTGAGAGTGACACACGTAGTAATCATTTCGATTTCGTTATTGATAATACAGTGATAATCGATCATCACTTTAAATAAAATAATAAAAAAACTCAATCATTTTTTTTTTTCCTTTCACTTTCTAATTAGAAATTAAAGATCTTGATATAAAATTTGATTATTAGCAAAATCAGAATTTTTTGAAACAAATAAAAATAAATAAAACAAAACATATAAGGCAACAAGGTATATTAGAAAATTTTACTTTTTTATTCTTTTTTTTTTGGAAGTAAGAATTTTTGAAGAACAAATAGGATATATCATAAGCGAATTTTTGAGCCGAGCTGGATTTGAACCACGGTACATACCATCCCCATTACCTGCTAAGGCATCAATCTAGAAAGAAGCAAGGCTAGACTTATTTATATATCTAAATGTCATATTGATATATTAAAAAAATTTATTAAGAAATTTATCCATAATTTTTTCACAAAAATTCTAAATATTTTTACAAATCTAAAAATAACATTCAACCAATTAAAATTTAAAAAAAAAAAAAAAACAAATAAAACCCAACGAGATGAACGTGCTCTGGAGAAGACATGCACTAGATTGGATAAGGCACGGCACCCAGTTCCTTTGGCTCTTGGGGAACGGGACAAACAACCCCGTTACACATGGTCTAAGACATGCTGATGATAATCGTTGCGTGGTTGGATTGTGAAGAGACAAGAATGGCGAATTTCGTCACAGAGAAGACTGGGACAAGCCGTCATGAGTTGAGACTTCAAAATCAGAGAGATGGGTTTTCTGTTCCTGGTCCCACAATGATTTCGTAGAATAAGGACATAGTACTGGTCAATATATCTGGCATATGTTCTGGACTGCACAGGAAAAAGTAAAATTTTCTGGTAGCATATGATGGCTTCGCTCGTCTAAAAATCACGCACCTTGCATGTTTATGTTTTTTACTCGCCGGGTTTAGTGTGCTCGCATGTTTGGAGCCCATGTACTTGCAGCTATTTATTTTGTGTGCCATTCATTCATTTGTCTCTATAATTTTTAGTATATACATAAGTTTAAGTTATGGATTTTTTTCCAAATAGTTACTCACACATATTATACTATTAGTACATATTAATATGTTAATTTAGGAAACTATTACATTTTTGAAAAAACCAATTAAGAAAAAAAATATTATTATTATTATTATATATTAATACGTTAAATTTAAGTATGCATTTATCCACGCGCATTAATGTATACAATACTGGTGATAATAGTGGTTGTAGTTAGCTAAAGCAACAATAGTGTTGATGGTGGTGGAGGTCATGGTAGTAGTGTTAAGGGCGATGGGGTGGAATAGGTGATCGTAGTAACAGCAGCAGCGACAATGATCGATGATGGTGGTAGTGGAGGTAGTAGTGGACGGTGCTAATGGTGGTCAATGGGGGATGTGGCAATGGTAATGGAAGTGGTTAACGGTGGTTGATGGTTGGTGTTAGCCATTGCTAAGGTGGTGTTTGGTGGTGATCTGTTGTGGAGGTAGTGGCGACGGTGGTTCATGGTGGTGGTGGTAGTCAGGGGTGACAATAATGGTCAAGGCTAGTAGGTGGTGGTAGTGGTAGTCGATGAGTGTCTATGATGACGGTTGTGGTTAGTAGCGGTGATGGTAGATGGTAGAGGTGGCGGTGATCGTCTGTGGCGGTGGTGGTAGTTGTGCATAATGGTAGTAGTGGAGTTGATTAGTGGCGGTGGTAGTGGTGGCATTAGTGGTCTGTGGTTGTTTATAGTAGTGACTGTAGTCTGTAGCGAAGGCGGTAGTTAATGGTAATGGTTATGGTTGGTGCCAATGGTGGTGGTAGTCAATAGTGGAGGTGGTGGTCCATGGTGTTGGTGGTTGTGGTTGGTGGCGATGTCAATTTTCTACGGTGGCAATGTTGGTGGTGAATGGTGGTAGCGATGGTGGGTGATGGCGACAATGGTGGTTATCATTAAATTTGCATGAGGTTATTTTTTGGAAAAACTAAATTAATTATTACAAATATAATGACATATTTATTAAGTAATATAAATCTTATTCATATAATACAATATATATGTGGTGTACTTAATATATATTGTATGCATGATAATTAATAATGTGATAATGTGATTAATGAAAGAGTAAAAAGAAGGAAAAGAAATGAAAATCAAAATTCAAAAGGTACAAAAAGAATTAGAACAAGGACATTTTATTAGAAATTTGATTTTTTTTTTCCTTTACATTAGTGACTAACATGATGTTTGATAAAAACCTAAAAGGAAAAATAAAAATCTTAAATTTCTCTAAATGGTATATGTAAAGAAGTTGATTATTGGCCCTATCCTTGTCTTCGGCAGCCATCAAGGGAAGGTTGTTGTTGTGAAGGTGGAAAGACAAAGACAACCAACTAGTATTATGCCTGTTGGTGTTGTCACATTTTCTTAATACATTGGCCTTGTTATTGCTGCTCCTTTCTAAGCCCTTAGAGATCAGTCCTGTACCCTCTTACCATTTTATACATCTATTATTCTCTAGCAAATCTAGCAATATCCCTCTAGTACATTTTATTAATATGCTAGTACATTTGTTGCATGCTAAATGGAACATTTGATCTAGGGACCTTTAATGATCTTATGCTTCTTCATGTCCTATCCTGCCCTGTTAACCTTGCCAATCAAGGAGTTCCTCAAGAGGAAGCTCATCATCTTCCTATTATTAATGGTGTGCTTATTGCTATTGATGCTGCCCTTGTCTAACCTTATACTACTCCGTCTCTTCATTCCTCTCAATGTGAAGTTTTTTCTTCAACATATCCAGTCAGAATGGCTTTACTCTACCATTTGCATAGCCATTCAAATTAATCCCTTTAGGCGAGAGCATGTGTTAGAAGAAGCACTCGTAACCTAGTTAACTATCTTTCTATGCATATATTTGCATCATGCAACTATAGATGATGGTCCTAACATCGACTCGTCTTTTGCATAGGATGGAGTTGATAAGCTATAAATTGATGTGAACTGTGACTAAGAACAGATAAGGGCGGTCGTTAGATGGGTCCAAGCTTACAAAAAGCTCTGAAAGGGAGTAATGGGGAAAAGTACGAAAAGGTAAAGAAATGAAGAAGGAAAACAGTAAGCAAAACCCATGAACAGCTATAGAAGATATGGCATACTAATGAAACTTTCAAGGACTCACAACACAATTCGATATGACGCACGAATTGGTCTAATGAGATTACTTGCTACTTAACCTTATTTAAGGGAAAGAATAAGAGTGGTGCTAAGAGTAAACAACAATGTTTACATAAGGAAGAAAAGTACTTAATTGTATTGAAGGTAATCTTATCTCCTACAGCTACAAGTACAAGGGTATCTATACCTATAAGTTAGGACAACTTGCCCAAAAGGGAAAAGACAAAAAGGATATTTCCTAAAGAAATAATATACATGATACAAAAGGGTAAAAATAAATATATAAGGAAAACAATCATTGGTGCTATAGATTCTATACATGATATTGTACACGTGGCGATATTTTATTGGGCAAGGTTGTTAGGAGATGCGGACAAAAAGTACAAATAAATAGGTTTGTTCGAGTAAGGATGGCCTAGTCAATCCGGTCTCTCTCTCTTTCGGCAAGGAAGATGTCGAGTAATTGGTCGGCTCAGCACTAGGGAGTATTCATTAACTTGGCATACCATAGAGTAATGGATAGTCATATGGTATGGCATTAAAGATGACTCGGTAAGAAAGTACTCAACTTTGGTAAGGGTTGGTTGGAATAAGAGAATTCATCGTACCAGCCCCTCTAGTCCTTGGGCTCAATTATGGATAAGAGGTCCGGTAGCTTGATTCCCATCATTCCCTCTAGGTTATTTTAGATTTGGGATCAAATCCGATTGGTGTTTGCTTAGTTCTCCATCAAGGTGATATGAATTGAGGTCGACAATGTTGAAGGCATCAGAAACCCCATAATCCTCAAGCAATTCCAGCTTGTAGGTGTTGTCACTGATTTTCTAGAGGATTTTGAAAGGTCCTTTTCGCTCTTACAGACAATTTATTCTTCTTTTTGTTTAAGAATCGTTCCTTACTGAGGTATAGCCATACTAAGTCTCCTAGTTGAAATCGTTTGGTCGACTTACCCTTGGTCTTTTCTCGCATTCTTCTAATAGCTTAGTCGATGTGTCGAGTGACCTTATCATAGATGTGCTGAAGGGATTGTGTTCTAGCCAAGGCATCAGGTTCCTCTTGCGCAGGTGCTGGTATAGGGGTGTGGTTGAGGGGCAATTCAAGATTGAATCCATAGATCACCTCAAAGGGAGTTTGCTTAGTGGCATCATGGATGGTTCAATTATAGGCGAACTTGACTACCGATAAGTAGACATCCTAATCAGCTAAGTTCTTACTTACTGCAGCTTAAAGCAGTGACCTCAAAGTACGATTAACAACCTTTGTTTGGCTGTCAATTTGAGGGTGACATGAGGTACTAAAGAGTAATTTAGTTCTCAGCCGATGGCACAAGGTTCTTCATAAATGGCTTAAGAACTTCGGGTTTCTGTTGGAGACTACAATCTTTAGTACATTGTGTATCCGCATAATCTCCTATAAGAAAAGAGAAGTAATAGTCGAAGCATTGTTAGTTTTAGTGTACGGTACAAAGTGTACCATCTTACTGAACCGATCCACGACGACCATCATAGAATCTTTGCCTTGGGTAGTTTGCAGCAATTCGAGAACAAAGTCCATACTTAGTTAAGTCCACAACCTCATCGAAATAGGTGAGGGCATTGCTTTTCCTTGTTCAGCTCGATACTTGACCTTTTTGCATATGTCACAGCTTTTAACAACTCGATGCACATCTCTTCACATTCTCGGCCAAAAGAATCGGCCATTTAATAGTTCATAGGTCCTTTTCTCTCCAAAATGTCTAGAGGGTCCTTCACTGTGGACTTCCCTAATTAATAATTTTCATAGAGAACAAGTCGGCATGCATAGTTTCCTTCCTTAGAACAGATAACTATCCTCTACATAATACTCGTCCACTATCCTTCCATCTATGTATTGTGAAATTATTGGTTTAAAGTGTAGATCCCCGGAATACTGATCCTTGATACTCGCAAAACTAAACAGCCTGATTTGCAGCTTTAATAAAAGCACATGTCTCCTCAAAAGAGCACCTGCAACTATGCTGCTCTTTCCCTACTTGTATTTAATTACAAAATTGAATCCCTCAAGGAATTCAACATATCTCGCCTGCCGCTTCTGTCACGCCCCGAAGTGGCAGAGTTGTAACAGCCCTACCGTGTAAACCATCCTAAGATAGAAGTTGGCCTTACAACCGCTATCTTAGACCTGATCTACACAAGGCGTCCGCGACTAACCCGCTTTGAAGTAAACAGTTTGAAATTTAGATAAAGTATTTACCTAAGAAAGTGAGAAAATTTATATATATATATATATATATATACTATAATTCAGTTATTACATCATTCAAAAATGAAAAATATTTCTAAAATAAAAACTTAGACCTTAAGAATATATGTTTGTTCTTCAAATATTTTTCCTCACTTCCTAGGATCTAGCAGTTGCTACCTTCAGAGTAGTTGTTTGCCGCTTCTTAGCTAGCATCTGCACGATGTCTATAGGAATGTGAGCAACCACAGTTCAATAAGTTAGGATGGAGGACTTAAAACTATATCATATACATAACAAGGTTTTCAATCACTTATTAGGTGCAATGCATGTGCAAGAAAATGCCATCGCACGACGTTGTCCGGCCCGTCGTGAGATTAGAGAAATTACGCCCGCTCTAATCCGGGTTGAGGAGTTGCCGTTAATGCAACAGCTCACGACCAAACCCAAGCTTGTGTAATGGAGACCTTGCTCCTCCCGCAACTACCTTCGAACCACTGACTTCACCCTCGCCGCGACCTCCTCTTCTGTCACTTAGTTCGACTGAGGATGAAGAAGGGACCATTTTGCAATCTTGTGCTATCCCTTTCGAAAGGGTCAGTATTTAGCCGGAGAGTCCTAAGTTCCCATAACGGGTTGCCATGCATGTCCGATTATGATTACTGGTCGTATATTTGATTAAGTCCAGTTTAGGGTGATCAATCATTACATACAAATCATACAATATATGCCAGAACAACAAATAAAATCATAGCATCACCCATAATCAAGCACATGCACATGCACACATTCAACTATCTAACAAACACAACCAAGCATAATCTTAAGCCTCCAAAATACAGCATTGTATTAATCCCAACTTACCTCGACTCCTCGCTCACTCACTCGAAGTCCGATTTGCTCAGGCCATTGTCGATCGTCCCTATAACACAAACGTGGTTTCAGCTTTTCATATAACTATTATAGGTTCGTTTTATCCTATAACGCTTATTGTTAGGTTTTGTTTAAGGTTTAATATGCCTAATTATCTAGGTATTAAGTCTTTTACAATTATTCTAGGTTTAGGGTTAGGTTCAGGTTCGGGTTCGGTTTTCACATCGATTTCTAAATTAGGTTTTAGTTCGATTTCTAAGTAATGTTTTAGATTCCAATCCTAGAAATCCGTTTCAACCCATAATGTGAAATTAATCACATTACTTCCCAATCTCCTAAATACCATCATTAGCCCTAGTCGGTATTTATTTTATCAAGTACACTTAAATCCATATTAGTGTACCGAATTCACTTCTAATGTGTGAAATTTTTACATTTTTCATATAATTACATAAATTCAAGTTTCTTATCAGATTTATTATATATCCCTATTATTTATATAATATCAATTTTTATCCTAATATTTTCTATTTATTATATTTTCAAAAAATACATATTATGCATTATTGCCTATTATGTGCATAATGCATTTCTAATATTTCTATCACTTTAATTACCATCCCTAAACATCAATTATCATTTCAAAATGTCTAAATTCATCCTAAATCCGATTTTACTCCTAATTTTCCTAATTTACAAAATTAACTTAAAGTTAACTATTTTTCCCTATTAATCATTTACTACATAATTAACCTAATAATTACATCTAACACCCTAAATGCTACAAGTATCATACTCCATCAGATTTCAACATCCTAAAAAATATAATTATTCACTAAATCAGTAATTAATCATTTAATTACTTAATTAACCCTAAATTACTCATTTTATGCCTCATTTTAGGGCCTAAAAATTATCTAAAAATTTCAAAAATTAATTTTTGAAAACGGGCTTCATAGCGCTGTTCTATATCATCTAAGTAATCTACACAAAAAATTTTGGGCTCGAAACTACACTTCTAAGATCATTTATTTCTAAACCGAAACATGTTTGGTTTTGCATGATTTCTTAAGGACCCTATATCACGAGACATATTTTCATCAAAATAATATTTTTCCTACAAACTACATACAAAAATATTTTAGAATAACAAAATTCATAATTTTTCTAATAATATTTACTATTTTTACAAAATTACACAAGAATCAGGCTAAAAATTGGACTCACCGATTTGGGTGGCTCCGGCTACCGCCGGCCGCCATGGCCTTGTCGGTCGACCTGGGCGCTGCTACCACCGTGTGGTGGTGGTGGCCGTCCACTCCCAGTTTCTCGTCTGGTGTGGGTTTCCTTTGAAAGTCCTAATTGCACAGTTTTTTCTAATTTTTTTCTAAACCAAAATTTTCTCTCAATTTTCGCCTCTCTCTAATTTTCTTTAATTTGTAACTGTCCAAATGAGCTTTTGAATTTTTCTTGCTATTTATAGAGCTTTATTGTAATTATTGTGCATTAAATTGGACAAGACAATTACATTATCCCTTAATTTTTGGCTTTTGTGTTATCTTAATTTAATTGGTCGAATTTTTTCTTATTTTTCCCAGCTGCCACGACCTAATTCTGGATCATTCCTGATTTTTCTTGATTTTTCCTTAATTAATTATGAATTTTCTTTAAGTATTTTGTATTATTTTAGCACATTTCGCGTATTTTAAGTTCACGTATTTTAAGTAATTACGCGTATTTATACCTACATGTAAATTCATATATGATACAAATAAATATTTCTAAATATCATTTAGGTCATTCTATTATTTTTAGTATACATATAATTTATCTCTAGCGATTCGTTACTTATTGGAATGCATTTTACGCATTTTTGATAAATAACGAGTTATATATTTAAAATTTAAAATTTTTATAGTTTTTTATTTTATTGCTTATTTTCTTAAATTCAAACTTACGGAACCATTTTTACTAATATTTCTAGCTTTACCTTATAATTTAGGTTTGATCGGATTTTTCAACCGATCGAAACCTTGAGTGACTGGTTGTAGGGCTTACAATTTTGACAACTTTGTTTGACTTTGGAGGTACCTCAGTAATTCATGGTCAGTATATATGATAAATTCTCTCAATAGTAAGTAATGTTGCCATACTTGCATTGCTCAGATCAATGCCAAACGTTCCTTATCATACATAGAGTAGTTCAGCTATGGTCATCGAAGCTTCTCACTATGGAAAGCAATTGGTCGACTTTCTTGCATCAAGATAGTGCTTATTCCAATGCTTGACGCGCCGTACTTTAGCTTAAAAATTTTGTCAAAGTTAAGTAGCACTAACATTGGGCTGGAGGTCAACCTTTTCTTAATCTCAGGAAAACTCCTCTCCTCCCTTTCTCTTCATCGAAAGTCGGTGTTTTTCTTCGTTAATTCAATAAGTTATGCAGTGAGGGTGCTGAAGTTCCTGATGAACCTTCGGTAAAATGAAGCTAGTTCATGGAAACTTTTCACATTGACATAAGTAGTAGCAGTCGGCTACTCAACAATTGCTTGGATCTTCTCATCATCGACTCACGAGCCGCCTCTACCGACTACATAGCCTAAGAATACCACTTCCTCCTGACAAAAGCAACATTTCCTTAGGTTGTTGAATAATCTCTCGGTACGAAGAATATCTAAGATTGTTCTAATGTATTCATAGTGACTCGACATGTCGGCACTGTAGATCAGGATATCGTCGAAGTACACCACGACACACTTCTTAATGAGATGTCTCAGCACATGGTTTGTAAGTCTCATGAAGGTGCTTGAGGCATTTGACAAGCTAAAGGGTATGACCATCCATTCGTAAAGTCCATGTCGAGTCTTGAACGTAGTCTTCTACTCATCTCCTAGCCTTATACAGATTTAATGGTAGCCAGACTTGAGATCTATCTTATTGAAAATTTTGGCTCCACTCAGTTCATCTAACATGTCTTCTAGCTTTGGGGTAGGATACTTGTATTTGATCGTGATTTTGTTCATGGCTCGATTGTCAACACATATCCACCAGGTTCCATCCTTCTTTGGCACTAAAAGTGCAAGCATAGCACAAGGGCTAAGACTTTCTCTCATGTATCCTCTTTTTAACAACTCATTGACTTGACATTGAAGCTCAGAAGCCTACTTGGGATTCATCCAATAAACTGGCTTGTTCGATAGTGTAGCGCTGGGTATTAAGTCAATGTAATGCTTTATGCCTCGGGTCGAGGGCAACCCTTTAAGCAATTGTTTTGGGACCAGGTTGACATATTCATCCAAGATTTCCCTTACCTCCTAAGGTAAATCATCTCGTTCCTTCATTTCTAGTAGTTGCCTGACCAATAGGAGAGTTGGCTCATTAGCATTAATGGCCTCTCGGAACTCGACTCTACTCATCACCAGAGCCTTCTTCGATTTACGAGCAAGTTTCATCTGCAACTTATGAACTTCTCTTGGCGGCATTGAATTTAGCATGATCTTCTAATCATCCTTCTCAAACATGTAGGTATTCCTATAACTGTCGTAGATGACTCTCTTATCAAATAGCCACGCTCTTCCTAACAACACATAGGATACTCACATAGGCAATACATCGCAAAGAATCTGGTTATAGTAATTGTCGAAAGTGATTAGTAGCAGTATTTGCCAAGTAACATGTAATGCTCCCTTTTCACTCAACCAATGCAACTTGTACAGCTTCAAATGTGCAACAGTTAGCAACCTCAGTTTTGAAACGAAGTCTGCCGATGCCACATTAGTGCAGCTCCTACTATCTATGATGAGGGTGCACATCTGATCATTTACCTTGCAGGTGATATGAAATAAGTTCTCTCTTTGCTCCCCCTCTTATGAGGGTTCTATGCTCATAGTACGCTAGACAACTATGAGTAGTTGGTCCAAGTTCTCGGCATACACGTCTTCCTTAATCAACTCTTTCTCGACAGGAACCTCCTCTTCCTTGGGTTCCTCATCCGTGCTCTCTACTTCTAACTTTAGGATGTCTCCTTTAATGACCATCGTCCTTTAGTTTAAGCACTAAGTAGTCATGTGTCTGAACCCTTGACACTTGAAGCACTTGATCTAGCTAGTTCTCCTACTAAAACCTTGCCCCTTCTCATACGTTTGGGTTGGCACTACATCTTCAAGTTGATCTTTTTGCTTGGCTCTAACATCAACCCTTTTATTTGGCTCGGTACTCAACAGAGTCTGCTGACTTATCTATCTAGGTCAGTTAGTTGGCATTCTAGTCGTTACTTGGCTCCTTCTCTACCTTTTTATTCATTGGGTAATCCTAACAACTCCATCTATTGTGTTAAATCGTTGGAGCTCTACATTGTCTCGGATGTCTCCCCTCAATCTAGTAATAAACATTGAAACTGTTCGAGCTAGTGGTTCCTCTACTTCACATCTTATCATAAACATTTGGAATTCTTAAAGATATTCATCAACAGTTCAGCTTCCTTATCTTAGCTCTTGAAGTCGAGTGAAAGTATCTTGGAGATACATTTTCAATACGAATCTGTTCCTAAGCACTCTCTTCATCTCGGGCTAAGTGTTAATCTCTTAATACTCCTCTCTTCTTCTCATGGCCTAAAAATTCTTCTACCATACTACAGCATACTCGCGGAATCAACAACAATATTTCTCACTTTCTCATGATCCTCGTACTAATAATAATCAAACACATGCTCCACCTTTTCTTCTCAATCTAGGTACTTGTCAATATTCCCAGATCCATTGAAACTCGGAATCTAAAAGTTTATATGATTAGATGCTTTGGGGACTTGTATACGCTCCTCTTCAAAATACTCTTCTTCTTCTTAATCAAGCTCTCTTAAGTCTATCCTTCGCCTTACTCATCCGCCAACTCCTTTACCTTGAATTGGTCGAGCTAGGTTTTAACCTCTAACAGGTTAAGTAACTTATGGAGTGTTTTGTGTAGCCTCAGTGGGTTGGCAAGACAGGGCATGAATATCTTAGGTCAGATCCATCAAGAGGTTAGCTACCTCATCAAGTCTCTTGTCAATGTTTTTAGGAGTTCCCCGAGATTATCGTCTATGGTAGACAACTCCATTGTCATCATCGGCATTAACATTCATACATGGGTCTGTCATTTTTCCTTATAGATTCAAGATTTAAACAAACACTTCAAAAAGTGAACAGCTAATAATACATTAGTCAAATGAACATAGTAATTGACTTTATTTCATATATGCAAAACAGAATTCAACAAGAACTAACTACAGCTTATACAAAACCTCTACTTTGATATCAAGATGATGCAAACTATGACCAAGAATAGACCAAGTCGGTCGCTGAATGGGTCCAAGCTTACAGAAAGCTCGAAAGGAGGTAATGGGGAAAGGTATGAAAGGGTAAAGAAATGAAGAATGAAAAATAGTAAATAAAACCTACGAACTGCTCCAGAAGATATAATGTACCAATGGAACTTCCGAAGACTTACGGCATAATTTAATATGATACACGAATTGGTTCAATGAGATTACTCGCCATCTTACCTTACTTAAAGGAAAGGATAAGAGTGATACCAAAAGTAAACAACAGTGTTTATGTAAAGAAGAAAAGTACTCAATTGTATTGAAGATAATCTAGTCTCCTATAACTACAAGTACAAGGGTATTTATACCTTTAAGTTAGGGCAACCTACCTAAAAGAGAAAAGAAGAAAAGGACATTTCCTAAAGAAATAATATACATGATACAAAAGGGTAAAAATAAATATACAAAGAAAATAATCATTAGTGCTATAAATTTTACACATGATACTGTACACATGGCAATGTTACATTGGGCAAGGTTGTTAGGAGATGCGGTTAGTTCGGTCTCTCTCTCTCTCGGCTTCTTGGTAAGGAAGATGTCGAGTAATTCGTCGGCTTGGTGTTGGAGAGTATTCATCAACTCGACATACCATAGAGTAATGGGTGGTTATACAACCAGCCATTAAAGATGACTCAACAAGGAAGTGCTCAGCCTCAGCAGAGGTTGGTTGGAATAGGCGGATTCGTTGTGTCAGCCTCCTTTGTCCTCAGGCTCAGTTACGGGAAAGAGGTTTGGTAGCCTAATTCGCATCATTGAGACTACAACATCTCGTCACTGTACACGATGTAAAGACGTTGTAGCCCCAACGTTGAAAAGAATTTGGCCTTTGGGGCTACAATGTGCTGACGTTACGCACAATGTGGGGACGTTATGGCCCTAACAATCATTTTTTTACCGTTGGGGCTACAAGATGCCTATATTGGGCACAACGTAGGGACATTGTGGCTCAAATGGTAATTTTTTTTACCATTGGGGCTACAACATGGGCAAATTATAGATGAGAGAATGGCTAAAGCCATTCTCCACTCACAACATTGCCACGTCCAAAACGAAATGTGCCTACAGTCTAATATCCTCTATTTCACTTTTTGAGTTACTAAATCCTTACCTAACTCAATTACTATTGAGTCCTCTTCTTGCGTACGATCTAAGAAAAGTAAGCATTAAAGGAAGTCTAGGAATAATCTACTCGATCTCATTCTCCTATACCCCTTTCACCAGTTTCGACTGACGCACATGCATTAGATGGTGAATGCCTTATAAAGATCGAAATGCGTAACCGATGGTGAAATGTTTTAGTCACGTAGTCGTATGATTGGGATGAGTTGGTTGATGTTAGCAACTTTTAAAAGCTACTTCAATAGATGGGCCTCCAGTAGTTGTTGGACTTGGATCATGACACATATCCTGACTTGGTTCATATAATCTATTTGAATGCGATAACCAAATCGGTTCATGAAGGTGATGATTACGAGCCATGAAATGTGACAGATATCAACATTGAGTATATCTCTACTTATATGTTTAGCTAAATTTTGATGGTTTGTCTAGAATACGTAAATGAATTGTTGCAGCTTCTTCCTAGTAGTGAGATCTTCAAGTCTAGAAAATGAGAGGTTGTTGGAGCTTTTGTTCGAGTATTTGAGCTACCCATATATCTAGGAGAGAATACTGCTCAACATCTTAGGCACCTGAAGTCCAATGATCTCCCCATTAAGGTGCAACTTCTCTATTGTATAATTACCAACTCTATCACCCTATGAGCCAAAACTTCATTTTTTTAGGAGAGGATTTGTGATGGAAATTAGGGTACCAGACCTCTTACCTATAGTTGAGCTTGAGGACTAGAGGGGTTAGCACGATGAATCCTCCTATTCTAACTAACCCCTGTCAAGGATGAGTACTTTCTTACCAAGTCATCTTTAATGCTGTGCCATATGACCATCCTTTACTTTGTAGTATGTCGAGTTGATGAATACTCTTTATCACCGAGTCGACTAATTACTCGGCATCTTTCTTACTGAGAAGCTAAGAGAGAGAGAGACTGAATTGACTAGGCCATCCTTGCTTGGACAAACCTATCTGTCCGTACTTTTTATCCACATCTCCTAATAACCTGGCCCAATGCAACATCGCTATGTATATAGTATCATGTGTAGAATCTGTAGCACTAATGATTATTTTCTTTGTATATTCATTTTTACCCTTTTGTATTATGTACATTATTTTTTTAGAAAATGTCCTTTTTGTCTTTTCCCTTTTGGGTAAGTTATCCTAACTTACGGGTATAGATACCCTTATACTTGTAGCTGTAAGAGATCAGATTACCTTTAATATAATTGAGTACTTTTCTTCCTTGTGTAAACACTATTGTTTACTCTCGGCATTACTGTTATCCTTTCCCTTAAGTAAGGTTAAGTGGCAAGTAACCTCATTAGATCAATTCATGCGTCATATTGAATTATGCCGTGAGTTCTTCGAAGTTCCATTGGTGCGTTATATTCTTTAGAGTTGTTTATGGGTTTTACGTATTATTTTCATTCTTTATTTCTTTACCCTTTCATACCTTTCCTCATTACTGTCATGACCCTAATGGGGGCCTAGTAGGATTGCCTAAAATTTTTACATCATGTGTGCACCTATGATTTGATTTGAAAATCATCTTGCAAGTCAGAGATTGCAAGATTCTAAATAATTAGTCACTAAAGTTTTTATTTATTTATATAATTAGCTTACAACTACATATATGTGACTATAGATATCCGACAAACCACAGTCCAACAGAACTGGAGAGAATCGGTATCCCCTACCAAATAATAAGATTAGGTAGTGAAGTTCTAAAAATTCAAACTTACTAAAGTCACAAAACTTAAACGTAGTATATAATAATTCAGATGAACCATATGGTCTGTCCTTAGAGTCTAACTTCTATGCATCTCAATGTTGGTACTCAACCCTCAGTTCTTAACCCATGCCCAATCGTCTAGCAACCTGCAAGGGAAAACTGTTGGGATGTAAGCCACAAAAGCTTAGTGAGTTAATTTCCTTCAACCACACAACAATCGAGTTATACAACAGTTAAGTTCAACCAAATGAATGCATGAACAAGCAATATGCCAAACAAATACATGCAGGTGACTAGGTACTGCATGTAACTCAAATTTAACACCCTTCGAAGTCAAGGTTGGAGATTCATCGGAACAGTTAGATCTGGGTATCATATTTGAACTTATTTCATAACGAAACTCCGCGTTTCGTATTTAAAATGTAATGGTATATCTATTACCAGCTTTATCAAAACGAGTTCTACATATGATTGTGAGTAGGTTCACGCAGCCCTTACTCACCCCTAAACGAAGACCTTTGGACTCGACTCATAGCCAGGCGGTTGGCGCCTCCAACGCCTAGTCATCCCACGGGCAAGGGTAAGGTCATATCGTACGTGTGCACTGTACAAAATCAATAACAATCAATAATCAACTCAAGTATGGTCTTTCGCTACCTCCGTGTAATGTGACTGCTCGGAATTAGTTATGCAGTGCATGATTTATGCATGATCCAAGTTAACTTTCTAGTCAATTAAAAGTTAAGTCTTATTTAATCAGTGATTATTCCAAGTCACAAACAATTAATCTATTGAATCTACTATGCAACAAACATTATATTATTGAAATTTAAAGTAGATTCACCATTCACAACAATTATCATGCACAAGCATAACATAACCCCATACACATTCATTTATAAATCATAATTTAGATTCACTAATTACAAGTACAAACAAGTATGGAATCATAAGGAAAAACTCACTAGGCCATGGTTAGCTCAGGGGTCGTAATAGTTGGTGGGCAGCTCAGGGTCGATATTGAGATCACCTAAAAATAAGGAAAATTTGTAAGATAGGGAATTTAAAACTAACTAGTGTTATAATGTGTAAGGTTTATTTCAAGTATTTCACTTAGTTACGTGAAATTGTCGATTCGAATTTTTTATCGAATCGCATGTAAATTTTTTGTTTTAGCTTGGATCATTATGAACTTATAGTCCATTTTGATCATTTTCGAGCATCTTTTCTCGTAATGAGGTCCNTATATATATTTTTTCATATATCTTATATACATACTTATAAAAATACCCCACTATATACTATACCACTACACACACATATATATATAATTATATATGTATACCCATATATATATATAAAGTTACGGTACATACATATATATGTATATTATAGTTATGTATTAAAAAAAACAAATACATAATACATACTATATATTTATGTACATACATGTATACACAACCTAATCTTATATTTACACATATAATTAAATTTGGGTATTTATGTATATAAACATATAATATTAGTGTTATATGTACAAATACCATAAAAATACCATAAAAATACTATAATTTTACACATGTATACTATAATATACATAAATACTTTCTAAAATAAATCTCTTACCAATTAATTTGTATTTTTCTTCCTCTTTTCCTTCTTCTTTTTCTCTTTTCTTTCTTCTTTTTCTCTCTTTTTTCCTCACGGTTTGTAGATTATGTATGTGTGTTTGTGCAGATTTTTTTCTTTCTTTTTTCCATATTTATATAGCTTTCTTTTGTTCACGTGAGGTTGGCTTAATTTTTAAGTTAAGTTAACTTTTCATTCATGTAAATAGGACAAAAACGAAACATCACATGGCTGCTTCTTTTGGCTTTCATTATATTGATTTTGCTTTTGTTACGCAAGAGAAGAGATTGAAATGGGAAAGGGAAGAAGGAAAATGAGATAAATTGGAAATAGAAATGAAGGAAAATGAAAATTATTAACAAATATGTGTAATTTTTTGAATCATATAAATTATAGCAAATCTCCTCGTAGATTAGTTTTCAAAATTCTATGAAATTTTATCAATTTAACTGGTACCCGTTACAATTATAATTTTTGCAAGTTATTATGGCAATTTCGTTACAATTTCATACGAATAGGTGATTTAGTCGAAAATTACATTCGACTATAATTTTATTGCTATTGTGTAATATTTAACTATTTTATAGGCTTATGTTTACGATTTTAAGGTTTCGAGCAATTTTTGGTCCTATTTCAATTAATGATGCCTAAACTAGTTTTAGGATTTTAGTAGGTGATTTAGGGTTTTGATCAATTTTTAAGGTTTTTACTATTTATAATATATTTAGATTTATGATATATTAAATTGTTATCTTACTCAGCTTTAATGACTCTTTAAGTCATCTATAGTCTTAGGGTTCAATCCTTCTCTTAAATAGCTAAATTTGCGGGATTTACAATTACTCCCTTTTCGAGCTTTCTACAAGCTTGGACCCATCTAGTGACTGACCTTGTCTATTCTTGGTCTTGGTTCACATCATCTTGATATTAGAGCAAAGGTTTTATGTGAGCTGTAGTTAGTTCTTTTTGAATTCTATTGTACTTCGTTTTATGTGTGTGAAATAGAGTTAGTTACTATGTTCATTTGACTACTATGTTATTAGCTGTTCACTTTCTAAAGTGTTTGTATAAATCTTAAATCTGTGAGGAAAAATGATAGGCCCAAGTATGAATGTTAATACTGGTGATAACAATAGAGTTGTCTACCATGAATGGCAATCTCAGAGAACTCCTAGAAGTACTAACAAAAGATTTGATGAGGGAGTTAACCTCTTAGTAGATCTGACTCGAGTTGTTCATGCCTTATCTTATCGATCTACTGAGGCCACGTAAAACACTCCATAAGCTTTTTAACCTATTAGAGGTCATAACCCAGCTCGACCAGTTCGAGATGGAGGAATTGGCGAATGAGTAAAGTGAAGGATAGACTTGAGAGAGCTTGATGAGGAGGAAGAAAAGTATTTTGAAGAAGACCATGTATGAGTCCCCAGAGCATCTGACCATGTGAAGCTTTGGATTTTGAGTTTCAATGGATTTAGGAATGTCAATGAGTACTTAGATTGGGAAGAGAAGGTGGAGTATGTGTTTGATTATTATCAGTATGAGGATTATGAGAAAGTGAGAACTACTGCTGTTGAATTCTACGGATATGCCACTGTGTAATGGAAGAATTTTCAAGCCATAAGAAGAAGAGAGGGGTATTGAGAGATTAACACCTGGCTTGAGATGAAGAGAGTGCTTAGAAATAGATTCGTATTAAAAACGTATCTCCAAGATACTTTCACTCGACTTCAGGAGCTGAGACAAGGAGGCCGAACTATTGATGAATATGTTCAATAATTCCAAATGCTTATGATAAGATGTGAAGTGGAGGAACCATTAGCCTGAACAATCTTAAGGTTTATTATTGGATTAAGGGGAGACATTCGAGACATTGTAGAGCTCTAACGATTTGACATAATGGATGAAGCTGTTAGGATTGCCTAGCGAGTAGAAAGGTAGAAAAGGAGTCGAGTAATGACTAGAATGCCGACTAGTCGACTCGGACAGACAATTCATTGGACTCTACCAAGTATCGAGCCGAATAGAAGGGTTGATGTTAGAGTCGAGCAAAAAGGTCGACTTGAAGATGTAGCGTCGACCCAAACGTATGAGAAGGAGAAAGGGTCTGGTAAGAAGACTGGCTAGATTAAGTGCTTCAAGTGTCAATGGTTCAGACACATGGCTACTTAATGCCCAAACCGAAGGACGATGGTTATTAAGGGAGATATCCCAAAGTTAGAAGTAGAGAGCATAGATAAGGAAGCCGAGGAGTAGGAGGTTCCTGTTGAGAAGGAAAATGCCGAGAAAGAGTTGATTGAGGAAGACGTGTATGCCAAGGACTTAAACTAGTTACTTATGGTTATTTGACGCACTATGAGCGTAAAACCCTTACAAGAGGAGGAGCAAAGAGATAACTTATTTTATATCACCTGCAAGGTGAATGATTAGATGTGTACCCTCATCATGGATAATGGGAGCTACACTAATTTGGCGTCAGTAGACCTTGTTTCAAAACTGAGGTTGCTGATTGTTGCACATTCGAAGTCGAACAAGTTGTACTGATTGAGTGAGAAGGAAGCATTATACATCATTCAACAAATACTGCTGTTGATCACTATAGGTAATTACTCGGACCGGATTCTTTGTGATGTACTGCCTGTGTGCACGTCCCATGTGTTGCTAGGAAGACCATGGTTGTTTGATAGGAGAGTCATCCATGGCAGTTACAGGAATACCTACATGTTTGAGAAGGATGATTGGAAGATCATGCTAAATCCGATACCCTTGAGAGAAGTTCACAAGTTGCAAATGAAATTTGCTCGCGGATTGAAGAAGGCTCTAGTGATGAGTAGAGTTGAGCTTTGAGAGGCCATTAATGCTAATGAGTCAACCCTCCTATTGGTTAGGCGACTACTGGAAATGAAGGAGTGGGATGATTTACCTTAGCAGGTGAAGGAACTATTGGATGAATATGCCGACCTATTCCTAGAACAATTGCCTGAAGGGTTGCCCCCAACCCGAGGCAAAGAGTATTGCATTGACTTAGTACTCGGCACTGCACTATTGAATAAGCTGGCTTATCGGATGAATCTCGAGTAGACGTCTAAGCTTCAACATCAAGTCAATGAGTTGCTGAAAGAGGATACATGAGAGAGAATCTCAGCCTTTGTGCTGTATCTGCACTTTTAGTGCTGAAGAAGGATGGAACCTGACGGATGTGTGTTGACAGTCGAACTGTGAACAAAATCATGATCAAATATAGGTATCCGATCCTAAGGCTAGAAGACATGTTGGATAAATTGAGTGGAGCCAAAATTTTTAGCAAGATAGATCTCAAGTTTGGCTACCATTAAATCTGCATGAAGCTAGAAGACGAGTGGAAGACTGCGTTCAAGACTTGACAGGACTTTATGAATGGATGGTTATGCCCTTCGGCTTGTCGAATGCCCTAAGCACCTTCATGAGACTTATGAACCATGTGCTGAGACATCTCATTGGGATGTATGTCTAGTGTACTTCGACGACATCCTGATCTATAGTGCTGACATGTCGAGTCACTGTAAACACATCAGAGCAGTCTTAGATATTCTCCGTAACGAGAGATTATTTAGCAACCTAAAGAAATGTTGCTTTTACTAGGAGAAAGTGGTATTCTTGGGCTATGTAGTTAGTGGAGGAGGCTTGTGAGTTGATGATGAGAAGATTCGAGTAATTGTTGAGTAGCTTCATTTTACCGAAGGTTCATTAGGAACTTCAGTACCCTCGCTGTGCCACTTACTGAATTAACGAAGAAAAACACTGACTTCTAATGGGGAGATAGGGAAGAGAGGATTTTTGCTGAGATTAAGAAAAGGTTGACCTTCGCCTCGGGGTTAGTGTTACCTAACTTTGACAAAATTTTTTAGCTAGAGTGTAACGCATCAGACGTTGGAATAGGTGCTGTCCTGATGCAAGAAGGCCGACCAATTGCCTTCCATAGTGAGAAGCTTCGAGGACTAAAGCTGAACTACTCCGTGTATAACAAGGAACTTTTGACATTGATTCGAGTAATGCAAGTATGGCAACATTACTTACTATTGAGAGAATTTGTCATATATATTAATCATGAATTGTTGAGGTACCTTCGAAGTTAAACCAAGTTGTCAAAGCAGTAGGTGAGATGTGTTGAATTCATTGAAGGATTCAATTTTGTAATTAAATACATGTAGAGAAAGAGCAATGTAGTTGCAGATACTCTTTTGAGGAAACATGCGCTTTTATTAGAGCTGTAGACTGGGCTGTTTGGTTTTGCGAGTATCAAGGAATGGTACTCCGGGGATCCACACTTTGGACCAATAATTTCGTGATGCGTAGATGGGAGGATAGTGGATGAGTATTATGTAAAGGATGGCTATCTGTTCCAGGGAGGGAAACTATGTGTGCCGACTTGTTCCCTACGGGAATCATTAATTAGGGAAGCCTATAACGGAGGACTCTTTGGATATTTTGAAGAGAGAAGGACCTGTGAACTATTGAATGGCCGATTCTTTTGGTTGAGAATGTGAAGAAATGTGTATCGAGTTATCAAAAGCTGTGCTGTGTGCAAAAAGGCCAAGTGCCGAGCTAAACAAGGGAAAGCAATGCCCTTACTTGTTCCGATGAGGCCGTGAATTGAACTGAGTATGGACTTTGTTCTCAAACTGCCGCAAACTGTCGGATGCAAAGATTTTGTGATGGTTATAGTGGATTAGTTTAGTAAGATGACATACTTCATGCCCTGCACCAAAATTAACGACGCTTCAGCTATTGCTTCTCTTTTCTTACAGGAGATTGTATGGATACACAGTGTGCTGAGGATTGTAATCTCCGACAGATACCTGAAGTTCTTGAGCCATTTTTAGAGAACCCTGTAGCGTCAGCTGGAAACCAAATTACTTTTTAGTACCTCATGTCACCCCTAAACTAACGGCTAAATAGAGGTGGTTAATAGTACTTTGGGGTCACTACTCTGAGCTGTAGTAGGTAAGAACTTAGCTGATTGAGACGTCTATTTGCCGGTGGTCGAGTTCGCCTATAATTGAACCATACATGACGTTACTAAGAAGACTCTCTTCGAGGTGGTCTATGGATTCAATCTCGAATTGTTCCTCGACCATGCCCCTGTACCAATGCCTATGCAAGAGGATCTTAATGCCTTGGCTAGAGCATAATCCCTTCAGTACATCTATGACAAGGTCACTCGGCACATCGATTAAGTTGCCAGAAGAATGCGAGAAAAGACCAAGGGTAGGTCAACCAAACAATTTCAATAGGAAGACTTGGTATGGCTACACCTCAACAAGGAACAGTTCCTAAACAAAAAGAAGGACAAATTTTCTGCAAGAGCGAAAGGACCATTCAGAATCCTCTAGAAAATCAATGACAACACCTATAAGCTGGAACCGTTTGAGGACTATAGGGTTTCTGACACCTTCAACATTGCCGACCTGAATCCATATCATCCTGATGGAGAACTAAGCAAACACCATTCGGATTTGATCCTAAATCTAAAACAACCTGGAGGGAATGATGGGAATTAGACTACCGAACCTCTTACTTACAACTGAGCCCGAAGACTGGAGGAACTGGCAAGACGAATCCTCATGTTCTAACCAACCCCTGCTGAGGCCAAGTACTTTCTTGTTGAGTCATCTTTAATGTCATGTTGTATGACCACCCATTGCTCTGTGGTATAGTAAGTTGATGAACATTCTCTAACATCGAGCCGACTAATTACTCAGCATCTTCCTTGCTGAGAAGCCGAGAGAGAGAGAGAGAGAGAGAGAGACTAGATTGACTAGGCTATCCCTGCTTGAACATACTCATATGTCCATACTTTTTGTCCACATCTCCTAATAACCTTGCCCAATGTAACATTGCCACATGTATAGTATCATGTATAGAATCTATAGTACTAATGATTGTTTTCCTTATATATTCATTTTTACCTTTTTGTATTACATACATTGTTTTTTTAAGAAATGTCCTCTTTGTCTTTTCCCTTTTAGGCAAGTTACCTTAACTTACGTGTATAAATACTTTTATACTTACAATTGTAGGAGAGCAGATTACTTTCAATACAATTAAGTACTTTTCTTCTTTACGTAAACACTGTTGTTTACTCTCGGCATCACTCTTATCTTTTCCCTTAAGCAAGGTTAGGTAGCAAGTAACCTCATTGGACCAATTTGTGCGTTATATCGAATTATGCAGTGTGTCCTTGGAAGTTCCATTGGTACGTCATATCCTTTAGAGCTGTTTGTGGGTTTTGCTTATTGTTTTCATTCTTCATTTCTTTACCCTTTCATACCTTTCCCTAGTACCCCTTTTTTAAGCTTTCTACAATCTTGGACCTATCCAATGGCCGGCTTTATCTGTTCTTGATCACGGTTCGTACCACTTGACTTTGAAAAGAATTTGGCTATTAGCGCTAGAACATCCTAATGTTAGGAATAATGTAAGCACTTTATAAGCCTAATGGCTTATGGTTCAAGACATAACTTATGTCCATGTTGAGTTTAATGTAAGTATGTTGGGGTCTAACTGAAGGCCAATCTACAGTGAGACTAGTCCTATAAATACTCACACCTCAATTTGCATTGCCAATTGATAAATGCGATTTCTCTATATCCATTTGTTATTGGTGCGGTGACATTACTTTCTCTCTTTCTCATTTTTGTTGGTCCAATATGTGTACGGAGACGTAGATCCGCATGGATTATCTTTGTTTCAAGCTTCGATTCAGTACCACTAAGTAAGTAATTTTTTTACATATTTTCGTGTTTAAACATCGTAAGATAATACATTTGGAATTTTTTTGTTGAAATACAAAGGTAAGACGTTGCAAAATGTCTCATGTGCAATGTATGTCTCACGAATAAGCCTTTTAGAGGTATGGGTTACTTTTCATGACATTTGTTGTTACATCGATTTAGAGGTGAAAAATTAATGATGGTATAAGAACGGAATGCTATGTCCATTGTAGGATTGTTAAATAATGAGGAGATGAACAAGGACAAGCCCACATTAGCCTTTAGCTTATAGGGATCATGGACTATTCACATGCTCTTGAGCCCATGAGCTTGCTTAGATGATTTGTCGAGTTGTCTGAGGTAAACTAAGTACCAAGGAGCAATGCATCCCCCAGTCTATCTTATTGGATTACTTCACTCTTTACACTACCCAAGAAGTTATCGAGGTGACCAGCCAACGTATCGAGTCAACCTCTTTGTCAAACACCAGTCCAAATGTCGAATTGGGATACTACTAACTTGATCTATACCAAAACCAATCAACAGCTGCTAGGAGATGATTACCCAAGGCTAACTTATAGATGAGTCACCTGTGAAGCATTCCCTATTTGGTCTTAACTGTTCGAGTTGTCAAATTGAACTGATCAGGATCCATCCCTACTTGACTAGCAATGTCATCGTGACTATAGAATGAGCACTAACATACACGCTATCCTTTTCTAACATCCGTACTATCCCTTTTCTTCCACTAGAGGGGTTGGGGATGTGTATTCCAAGTTTCTTTACAAGTGGTGATTTTGAGGATTACCTAGATTGGGTAGATAAGATTGAAAAGCAATTTAAATGTAGCGAAGCATCCAACAATGCAAAGGTTAGACTTGCTGTATTGGAGTTCACTGGTTATGCTGCCTTATAGTGGAAGAACTTACAAGCTACGCTAAGAAAGGAAGGAGAACGAGAGGTTAGGAGTTAAGATGAAATGAAGAGGGTTATGAGGAGAAGATTTGTATCGAGCTATTATTTGCGGGATGCCTTCAAAAGATTGCAAGAGTTGAGGCAAGGAGGATTAAGTGTAGACGTGCAAGTGAAGGAATTTTAGATGCTAATGATCCGATGTAAAGTCGTAGAGCTAGAGGATTGAACTGCATCTCGGTTCATCGGTGGATTAAAGTATGAGATTAGAGATATTTTGGAAACCCTGGATATTGGAACACTTGATGACACTATTTAAGTTGCCCAGAGGGTAGAAAGATGCCAAACAGGAAGGTTCTAACCTCCTATCAGTCGACTTGGTAATAATTGATCTATTCTAAGTAGACCTGTGCAAATAAAACCAAGTAAGGTTACCGAAGCTTAACCTACTCTAACTACTTGAGCAAAGGAGGAGGAAGCCCCGCAAAAGTTTGAGAAAGGTTAAAGTTCAAGGAGGAAGCCCCGCAAAAGTTTGAGAAAGGTTAAAGTTCAGAGAGGAAGACGAGCAAGATTAAGTGCTTCAAATATTAAGGGTTTAGACATATGGTCGCTTAGTGTCCAAATAGAAGAACCATGGCGATCCATGGCGAAGCGTTAGTTATTGAAGTGGATAGTACCGATGAAGAAGTAGAGGACCTGAAAGAGGCTAGATAGACCAAGTTGTTTTAGGAGGAAGAAGTCATTTATAGTAAGGAGGGTAATTTTATACCAACCACTTTGGTGTTAAGAAGAACTATGAGTGTCAGTCTTGTAATCGAGGATAAACAAAGGGAAAATCTCTTCCACATTAGATGTAAGTTGAACGAGTCACTATGTGCCCTGATCATTGACAATAAGAGTTGTACCAATGCAACCTTTACATTTATGGTACAACAATTAAAGTTACTGACCAAACCCTACCCAAAACCTTATAAGCTTCATTGGTTCATTAACAAAGGAGCTCTACAAGTGAATAAGCAAGTGTCTTTGCCAATCTACATTGGCAATTATCGAGATAAAGTGCTTTGTGATGTGCTGCTCATGAGTGCATCCTACATTTTACTTGGACAATCGTAGATAATCAACTGAGCCATAATAAATGATGGATGGAAGAATACTTGTTCCTTAAAGCACGGGGGTAGATAAGTGAGGTTAAGCCCCATGATTGCCAAGTAAGTAAAGACCATACAGACCCAACTGAACCAAACCCTAAAGAAAGAAGCCTTGGTAATGACCCACATTAAGCTGAAGAGAGAGATGGAGCTCGAAGGACCAACTAATATACTAGTTTAAAGAATACTAGAGATGAGATTCGAGGAGTGAGAGCAACCTACTGAGGTTAAAACAATATTGAAGGAGTTTACTGACTTGTTCCTAAATGAGTTTCTTGAAGGTTTACCCCTTATCTAAGGTATAGAACATGCCATTAAACTACAGCCAAGAGCTATACTATTGAACAAGCTTGCCTATAGGTTGAATCCTAAACAGGTTGTTGAGTTACAAAGACAGGTGGATGAATTGATGAAGAAAGGGTTTCTATGAGAATCCCTTAGCCCTTGTACCATACCAGCTTTGTTGGTCCTGAAGAAAGATGAGTCATGGAGAATGTGAATCAATAGCTAAGTAATCAATCGGATCACCATCAAATACAAGTATCAAATACCAAAACTTAATGACCTGTTAGATGAGTTGAATGGAGCAAGAGTGTTCTCTAAGATTGACCTCATATCAGGATACCATTAGATCTAAATGCGTGAAGGAGATGTCAAGACATGTCATAGATTATATGAATGTCTTGTGATACCATTTGGGCTATTGAACATGCCAAGCACATTTATACGCTCGATGAGCCATATGCTTCGAGAATTAATAAGAAAGTTTATCATGGTTTATTTTGATGACATCTTAATCTATAGCCTAGACTTGGAGACTCACTAGAGGCATCTCTAAAGAGTCTTTGCAAAACTTTGAGTTAAACAACTCTATGCTAATTTGAAGAAGTGCGACTTTTGCCAGCCTATGTGATGTTCTTGGGGTTTGTTATAAGTGATGGTAGTGTACAAGTTGATCAAGAGAAGATTAGAAAGATCACTAAATGGCCAGTACCGACCACTTCAGTTAATGTAAGGAGTTTCTATGGCTTGACATCATTCTATCATAGATTTATAAAGAATTTCAATATAATCGTAGCCCCACTTATTGAACTATCAAAGAAGAACATTAAATTCAGATGGGGAGAGAAGGAGCAAAAGAGTTTTGAGGAAGTAAATGAGAAGTTGACTATAACCCCTATCTTAGCTTTGTTAAGCTTTGACAAAGTGTTTGAAGTAGAGTGTAATGCATTTAGACTAGGCATAGGTGCTATGCTGATGCAAGAAGGTAAACCTATCGCTTACTTTAGTGAGAAACTTCGAGAAGCTACACTCAACTATTCTATCTATAACAAGGAGTTTTACTCCTTAATTCGAGCCCTAATGGTATGTCAATATTATTTGCTACCTAAGGAGTTTGTGATCTATATTGATCATAAATCCTTAAGATATCTAAAAAGCCAACCCAATTTATCACGAAGATAAGACAAATGGGTTGAGTTCATGGAAGGATTTTCTTATGTTTTGAAACATAAGAATGAGAAGAATAATGTAGTGGCCAATGCCTTATCGAGACGACAATCCTTTTAGACTAAATTGTAGGCCAAATTGCTTGGTTTCTCCACAATAAAGAATTTGTATGATGAGGATCCATAGTTTGATCCCATCTATGTTGAGTGTTAAGATGGACAGACACTGAACGACTATTACAAGGAGGACAGGTACTTGTTCAAGAAGAGAAGACTATGTATCTCAACTTACTCCATGAGAGATTTGCTAGTGTGCAAGGCACATGAGGATTGATAGGACATTTTGGCTAGCATTGAACTTATGAGGTACTATCCTCAAGATTCTTTTGGTTGAGAATGATGAGAGATGTTTGATCCATATTGGAGAGGTATGCGACCTGCCGAAAAGCGAAGACCCAAGCTGAGTAAGGATACTACCTACCCTTGCTTGTCTCAACCAAACCATGGTCTAAGCTAAGTATGGACTTTATGTTATGATTATTAAGGACGTCTTGAGGTAATGACGTCCCGAGGAAAGGACTCTATCATGGTGGTCGTGGATTGATTTAGTAAGATGGCACATTTCATGTCTTTTTCCAAAACTAATAATGCTTCGGCTATCTCTTTTCTTTTTATTTGTAGGAAGTGATTAAGCTTCACAGAGCACCTAAATCCATTGTCTTAGATCGAGACCTAAAGTTCATGAGCTACTTTTGGAAGACATTATGGAGATAGATGGAAATTAAGCTATTATACAGCATGTCTTATCATCTATAGACTAATGAGTAGACTAAGGTTGTCAATATAACCGTTAGAACTTTATTACAGGTTACAATTAGACGAAACATGGCTGATTAGGATCTGTGTCTACCAATCATTGAGTTTGCCTATAATAGGACCGCTTATAGTGTCATAAACAAGTCTCCATTTGAGGTCGCTTATGGGTTTAATTGCGAGCTCCTAATGGACCAAGCACCCCTACCGAGGCCTGAGGACGACCTCCCAACTACAAAGAGAGTTGAGGCCATTGAGGCGATGTACCAAAAGGTGGTAAAGCAGTTAAGCTAAGCTACTGCCAAGCTCGAGAGGCGAGGTTAAGGACGAAAGAAGAGAGAATTTCAATTAAGTGATCTGGTTTGGATCCACCTTAGCAAAGAACGATTCCCAAACTTGAGAAAGAGCAAGTTATCTCCTAAAGCCAATAGACCTTATAAAGTGCTTGAAAAGATCAATACTAATGCCTATAGGACTGAGTTGCTTATGGGGTATAGAGTCTTAAACTCCTTCCACATTGCCAACCTCCAACCATATACTCTTGAGGACGAACAATCGGAAGTCGAGCTAAATTTGATCCTAAATCTTGAATAACTTGGAGGGGATGATAGGGTTCACAGACTGATCATGGCTCCAAAGCTTGTGGGCTTACTTAGATGATTCGTTGAGCTGTTTAAGGTGAACTAAGTGCTGAGGAGTAGTGCATAGTGCATCCTCCAGTTTATCCTCTTGGATTACTTCGCTCTCCATACTACCAAAGAAGTTGCCGAGGTGACCAGTCGACATGCCGAGCTAACCTCTTTTTCGAATACTAGTTTAAGCATCAAATTGGGATATTGCTAACTTGATCCATGCCAAAACTAATCTAACAACTGTCAAGAGCCGATCACCTAAGGCTGATATGAAGATGAGTCGCTTATGAACCATTCCTTGTTTGGCCCTAACTGTTCGAGTTGTCAACTACCAACACCGAATCAACTTGATTAGGATCTACCCTTGCTTGATTAGCAGTGTCATTGGGACCATAGAATGAGAACTGATACGTACACTATCCTTTTTTGACATCCGTACTATCCTTTTTTTGCTACTGGATATTCTTTTTGTATTATTACAATCTTACCTTTATAAAGTATTCTCTTTTTCCTTTAATAATAGGAATCCTTTTTTGTAATTTACTTTAACGTATGACTTACTTTAATTGGGTCCTATAAATACTAATATATTGTAATGGCCACAACACAATATCAAGAATATACTGAACTTTCAAATACACTCTCTTGAGTTAAGTATTCTTCTACTTACTCTTAAGCTATTTTTATTTAGCCTATTGAGCGTAGACTAGTGGCAAGTGGCCTTCGGTCATATTTATGCATCATATTAAGTGTGACCTAAGCTCGTATGAGGCGTTGGTGCGTTATATCTATCGTTAGTGCACGAGAATCTCTGCTCAACCTTTGACTATCATTTATCCTTTAAACCATCTTGTGGTTTGAACTTACCCCTTTGGTTCACGCAATACAGGTTGATGTGTGTTCATCCACATCGCACCTGTATTGCTAACAACATCCCCCTCTCCTTTGACTTATAAATACGAGTTGCATCATAATGTTGGCCACATTCATCCCAACATTCCTATGTTTCATTTCCCAAGTCTCCAAACTCTTGTCTTTGTCTATATACATTTAACAATGCAAGGAAGTGGAAGTGGAAATCCTTATGATTAACTTGCTAGCAATTAATGAATATGACGATTTGTAGATCTCTTATCAAGGGAATCCTAATCAAGGGTATACACATTTGTTAAATACCATCGGACAGCTGGTCCTGGGGTATCCACCTTTTACTACTTCTATTGTTACCCATGTTAATCCCTTTGGGGCCATTCCTCCTCCCATAATGCAATGGCTACTTTCAATGGCTAGCGGGAATGTGGATGACTATAAGGATTTTGATGTGGTATGTGTCCTTTAGATTGTCTATCATTAGTGAAAGCGAATTTATGTCTTTAGTTGGTATAGATATTGATTGTGCAATAATTAATCAAATATATTGTAATTATATTTGTCTTGTTATGGCTAGGAGGATTTCATAGAAAACCCCTCATAGACCCCCGTCATTATAGTTGGATAAGATGCTCTTGAGAGTATGACATGTAACAAACCTTTATTCGGAAAGTCCAAGTCGGGAAAGGCTACCTAACCTAACATTTAAAGATGCATCAAAAGAAAAATGAACTACTTATTAGAGTCTTAAATGCTTGATTGATCGGAACTTTATCAGCTATTAAGAAAAGCAACACAATGTTTATATTCAACCAAGAGGAGGCATCAGAAACTCTTGTTTAGATGATGGCAGCCATTGGTATATTATTCCATGTAGCAGGCCATAAAGACTTTGGAGAATGGGCATCAGGCTTATTGTAACTAGAATATAAGTATGCAGGGCAACAAACCCCTGTGAAATGAAATGATCAAATTATTCTTACGTAAATGTGAATAGTCGAAGGCGCAACTACATAGTCTTGAATTTACCTAATAGTAATCCGAGCCTTTCCCTCAAAATTATTTGGATTACTATTGTTACAGAATTCTTCTTGTTCTCAATGCCATTCATATTATTGTACAACATTTCTTTTACATTGGACGCAATAAACCCCTGCGAAATGAAATGATCGAATTATTCTTACCTAAACGCGAACAGTCAGAGGCATAACTACATAGTCTTGAATTTGGGTAACAACAATCTGAGCCTTTCCGTCAAAATTATTTAAATTACTATTGTTATAGAATTCTTCTTGTTCTCAATGCCATTCGTATTATTGTACAACGTTTCTTTTACATTGGACATATGGAAGTTACCACTCATTGACATTGACTACAATTATATATGTGTCATGGCACATTGGATTGACGAAAATTGAGTGGTATAGAAGCGGATCACCACATTTATGCTGTTCTCGGAAGCTCACATTGGTCCAACAATAGCGTCTAATGTTTTGGACACCATTCAAACCTACCAAATTCGTAGGTTGTTAGTATTGCCTTTGATAATGCTTCCGTAAATACGGTAGTGATATGACTGTTGAAATAGCAACTGAACCCGATTTGCAAAGGGAAGCTTTTCAATGTTCATTGTGTATGCTACATTTTAAATCTTGCAATGCAAGATGACATAAACGCTTATGGGATAGTAGATCATCTTATCAAGATCCATTTTGCAATAAATTGTTTTCGTCATAGCAAATGAAAACACTTGGAATATGCCGATTGTTGCTAGAATGAAAACCATAAGTTATTCATCCCACTGTGCAATGTCATCATATGATGGAATTCTACACACAAGATGTTAGACGAATTATTAAAGGTTAGCAATTTGCATTACATAAAATTATTATTACATTCATTGGGTCTAATGTTTATTTGGAGACATAATTTATTCTTATCTTATGGTAATACTTTATACTAAACACTTTATTAATTGGTAATATAGGTCTGGAAATCCTGGACCACTTTTTACAACTCCTACACCCATCGAAAAAAAAGCTAAGAGCCTAAGCTTAATCGAATTTGTATAGTGGATTAGAAGAAAATAAGCAACTTGTGCGAGTTGTTGAGTGCTTTTATCCAATCGACGATGATTCTATTCAGTTGCTATTATCCTACCAGTAATGTCGTACTCTCGAATCTCATCAATACTGTTTATATATTGGCAAACTTTATAGATGAGTCGTCGTTCTTTCCTATTGTCACGGTAATGAAGGCTAAATTGCTTACGTACTTTTTAACGAAACGTTGGCATAGAAGATGAGTCGTCGTTCTTTCCTATTGTCACGGTAATAAAGGCTAAATTGCTTACGTACTTTTTAACGAAACGTTGGCATAGAAGATGCTACGACTAAAGCTACGAAGCTTAACATGGAAGTTAAGAGCACGCTTAAATCCCTATTCCTTTATCACAAGGGTATAACACAGCCTTCGTCTAATCATCTCAATTTAGCAGTCAAACCAGTAGTTCTCATGCTATAGTTATGAATAGAAGTAAGCAAATTATTCAGATAAGCTAGAGTTTAGGGACTGCCAATGAAACTTTCAGTGAACTATTGGTTTACCAAGTCCAACACCTACGGGATGGTGAGGTTGATGTGGATGTCTTTAAGTGATAGGCAGCAAAATCTTATATGATGCCTATCTTATCAATTATTATAAGGAATATTTGGGGGGTTTGGCTTTAACGGTGTTGTCTGAATCGTCTTTTAGCTCGAGCAGTTGAGTTTTCAAGTCTTATTGCCTTCACCTCAAGGTAGAAACGGTCAAAGTCACTATATGCCTTACGGACTGGAGGGATGCTCAAAAGAAGAGACAAGGATGTGTCTAGTCAATTTTTAGCTATAAGGAAGATGATGAAGTTATGTGGTCATTCTAAGCGATGGAAAAGGGGAGAGGAGATGTGATCGATTGATGACAATAATGATGATGATGACAATGAATACTAGTAGGAATACATTTTGTTCCATTCCACGATAAATTTTAGTTTTGCTGGATTGCTATATATATACATTATTGGAGGTTTCAAATTTCAAGTACGTAGGTTCAGTTACTTAATATTAAATTAATATGTTTTAGAAATAATTTAAAAACCTGTCTCAAAGTATAATAGTACATTGAAAGATTAATTACATTGTTTTCTGCAAGCAAAGACATTGGCTATTATATTCAACATGAAAATATATTAGATCTTAAGGTGAACAAGTAGGGTCTTCATCAAAGCATAGTGATAGGCGTAACGTTCTAACATATTGATTCTTTGATTGATTGGTTCATTTGTTCTTCCTTAAATTTTATCGGCATATTTTAACAATTAAATTTGTATTTACTCTCATCTATTTATCATATTAAGTTTTTGTCTCCTTGCATCAAGGATGTGTTTTGAATTTATGCTCGTTTGATGAACTTGTAAGAGTCTTAGTGTACCCGCTTTAAGTCAAGTTCATAAAATTTATGTCACTTTGATCCAATGATCCAATTTCATGTAATATTTAGCTACTTCGATTTAGGAACGTAATGTCATTTAAATTAATTTAAAATAGATTTGCCTAATAAAATTAAGTGTATTAATTTATTAGACTATTCATTTATATCTTACTCAAGCTCAACTTGCTTATTCAAATTAAAACAAGTAAATTGATTAAATAAAATTGTATAAAAAAATTACAATAATTATTATGTTTTATTGTTTATTTAATATAATATTTAAAACGAAAAATTAGTACATGTTATACTTATTGGTATAATATGATTTCAGCAAAAAAAAAAAAAAAACAGTTGATTAAACAAATAAATTATTATATCAGATAAACTTTTTGTCAATTTAATATAATATTTAAAATTAAAAATTACATACAAGATACACTAACTATTGTAATTGCAACAAGAAAAATCAATCGATTAATATATTACACAAATAAATTAATACATCAAATATACTACTAAATTAAAAAATACTTAAAATACCATTTTCATTTACATTTCAAAAAAATAAGAGGCCTAACATGCTACCCATGTACTTTTGTACTTGTGTTTGAGTAGCCTACTAACCTTGTCGTACTTGTACTCGTGTGCTCGAGCCCTAGTTCACTTGTGCTCGTGTCTTCTACTATTTTTGCGTGCTTGTGCTTAGACAACTCACAGAGCAAGCCCAATTGTGCTCGCGCTTGCGCGCCTAGCCCATTTACCATCCTTAACGAAAATAGTGAGAATTATAACGGAGGGGGATCAACATTTTTAGGTAAGTTTAAATAGATGATCACTATTTTAAAATATTCGAAGATTAATATTTCATGAATTGGTTCAAATAAGAGATTAATGTTTTACAAAGTGATTTAAATAATTTTATAAATTGACTATTATGAATATCTTTTTTGAACCATTTTGTGAAATATTAATCTTTTATTTGAACTTTTTGAAATATTAATCCTTTATTTGAATTTTTTGAAATATTAATTTCTTATTTAAACTTTCCTTTATACGTTGATAACCTCTATTGTAATTCTCTTGACCAAAATATAAAAATTCTATTTACAATATTGAGAGGAAAGGAGGGATATATGTATATATATATATGAATAAAAGGGGTAGTTAGAATGATAAAAAGAGATTGAGAGCAGAGAGAAAAATATAATAAAATTTTATTTTAAAATTTATAGAATTAAATAGTAGTTAGATGAATAATTGAAATTAAATATAAAATCAGAGTCGATACTTTAAAGACTATAATTAAGCTCCCTAAACCTCTTCAAATCAGACTCAACAACTTAATTTTTGAAAAAAAAAACATTAATTACATAGCTTGGAAGAATTGGAAGAAAAATTATAATAATTATTAGACATACATTTTCTCAAGATTTCTTTCAATACATATTTAATATGAACCATTAGGAATTTATAGATTAAAAATTAGCTCGAAACTATATTGTTACGGATTTCGAAAATAAAATCGAATTCATTTCCTAATGGGGGTAATCCTTAAGTGTATATATGCTACTATTCAAATTTTGCAAAAACAAAATTTACATCCATGGTCTACATGAAAAATTAGCTTAGGATAAATTTTTACAGAATTTTTCTATACGAATTAATATTTTATTGAAATTATCAAAATTAGGTGAGAAAATTACCTCATTGGCGCAACACTTTCGTCTATCGCCGGGCCCCCTCTCCTTACGAAACCACTGCTTGCCAGCTACTCCTTCAGCCATCAAAGTCGTGTAGTAGCAGATTACATACACCGAACTCCACGAATTCCACTTAACTGGATTACATGTAAAAATTCCCTAAATTTTATTAATTTACTTATTTTGTCCTCGAAGATCGCTCTTAAATTTCCTTTATCTTTCCTCTTAATAATCCTCCCATGCTCGAGTAACGTTGATTTTGGAAGAGGGTGAGGAATTTTGGGTTGGTGGTGAAATGGTCCTCAAGAGGATTTTTCCCAAGTCTATTGTTTTTGATATTTACTAAGTTCCTCATATTCTTGTTATTATTTCTTTAGCTTAGCATTGACTAGGTTGGAATTCATGGTCCACTTCTGGTTGTGGTAGGTTGTTGGACTAATTGCATTATATATTCCCTTTTATCTAGTTTAGTTATTACTTTTATTCATCCATTTATAAATTATTTTAGATGATATAAATACATACATATTTATTCGACCCATTCCTACTCCTAATTTATATATTTCTTCTAATAAATATAAATTTTATAGGTTTATCAAACTATCTCTAATATCATGTTATATAACAAAACTCAACTATTTGGGATTTTGATATACAATGACTTAAACAGTTATTCGAATTTATATTAGATTAATTTTCATAAACGCTTTGTAAGGTTTGGCTTAAATAAGAGAATTATTGTAGCCCTAAATCAAGCAACTTAAACGGCCTACAGCTATAGATCAATTAGGTCATGGATGGAATCAAAAGGTGTGATGGAGAAAGAACCTGTAAGCTAATGCTATTGAAGTGGTTCAACAAAAGTCCGATTTATAATCTTATAGATCACCTAATTTTACATACCCAAGGAGACATATTTCCGTGAGCTGTCTACTTTCTTAATTCATAGACAATCTAATTATTGTTAAGATCTGGTTAAAATCTGATGGTTGTAGTTATTCTAGAGGGGGGATTTTGATGCATATGATCACTTTTACTACGAAAACAGAAGAGTCATGCAAGTGAAAAGCAGTTATTAATGTGGTGACGGCTGCTTTTGGCTCTTGGCATGTGGATGAGATCCAAGATTGCGTGAGGATTGTCCTTAGATGCGTGAGCATGTTCTAGAGTAGTTTTGTCTAGATAGGAAATTTGTGAATGCTGGAAATCAGTGATGTAAAATAGAGTGTAGGTTAAAAATGCATGCTATGTTGATTTGCACTAATGTAAGGTAGTATGTACTTAGATTGTACTATATTTCTTTATCACTTAATTCAATAAGTTGTGCTAGTTATTATTAATGTTGTCGAATCAGTATCGAGTGATTGACCCAAATATATAAAAGAGTCAAAAGTTAAAGGAATGAAATTAGGTTTAACTGTTGTTCAACTAAAGTTAAAATAGGATTATATCAGATCGGATCAGATCGATTGAATAATTGAGTTAGATCGAGTCAAGTTGAACTAGAAATATTAACTCGGATTTGATAATACTGATTACCGTAATATAGTAGCCTTATAGAGATTCGGTGATTACGAGAGATGTTATATTATTAAGTTCCTCTAACCTGCCAACCACAATTAACACAATTAATTGATATGGTCTTGAAAAGCAGCTTTGGCTAAAACTTTAGCATTTTTCTTGAAAACGTGCTTTAGGTAAATGATTATGAGTATTCAAAGATAGCTTTTATTATTCCTAATAATATGACTCAGATCGGTTTTTCCAAAGCACACCCTATAGTTTTGTTCGGAGTTTTCAATGTGATTTTTCATTCGAATAAGTTTTCTCAACTTAAATTCTGTGTATTGAATTATATGATCAATTGGTCATTTGCTTGTCTATCTCCTGTATGATTTGTAACAATGTCTAGATTTGATCCTTAACAAAACGATATTGGAACTGCACGTGCTACAACAAACATCGAAAGGCCTTTCTTTTAGGTTAAAGTTTTTAATAATGAGTTTTTCTCCAATTCTGTGAGAATAAATCTTTGGAGTAACTGAAAAGATGCCTAAATATTACCATGTATGCTTGCATGCCTGTTTCATTTTGAGAAAATTGTAAGTAATAGGTATGGCATGTGGTGTGGATGATCTGTTGTTATATTTTGGACGCAATGTACTCTTTTGGATCATTCCTTAGAATCTAGACACCAAATTATAAAATAAAATAAAATTACAAGTAAACTCTGATTTAGCACAATGACAAAGTAAAGTTTTAAACTTTGGGAGTGTGATCAATTTTGTACCTGAAATTTCAAATTAATAAACCTCATATTTAATGTAACTTTTTACTTCTTAAATCTATTTTCTTATCCCTTATCATTTGTATTGTTTAATTAATAGACGTTTGTTAAAGTCTTCATAATTAAGTAATACGAGCACGATTTTCAATGGTATTTATCATTTGTGTTTACCATTAAATCTTTTCAAAGATAGTAAAAATGGTAAATTAAACCAATTAAAGCTTGATTGGATATTGATATTTATTAATTTTAAATTTTAAGTATAAAATTAACATTAAAATTTTAATTATGGAATTAAAATTATGTACAATCTAGGAAGTGTTTACTATCTCAAGAAAAATTTAGTGAAAAGAGAAAGAGGGACTTATAATTATAATGACGCATACCATTTGTTTATGCATTAAGCAAATCTTATAAATAAATAAATAATAAAATATAATGTCAAAAACATTATTTGAATTTTGGACTTTTACTTTTTTGTGTAAGGTTTGAAATTGAAAAGCTTATTCAATCAAGCTTTTTATTATCAAAATTTACACATAAAATTTACGGTAATAAAATTATATATTTATTTATATTACAAAATTAAATGTGATATTTAACGATTTTAAATTAATTCTTTTTTTTCGATTAAATAAATTTAGAAATATTAACGAAAACAATTTACACCGGCAAAGAACTATATAAAAACACGCGCTTTCTCGTTTGCGTCGCCACTTCTCCACTAGACGGAGCTTCCAAGGACTACTAACTCCTAATGTTCCTCTCTCTCTCTCTCTCTCTCACAGGTTAGAGAGCGCAATAGCAATTATATATATACAGGGGTTGATAGGATTTCTTCATTTCTGGCTTCGCTCAGTTTCACTTACCATTCTTCGATTCGCTCCCTCCGAACCCTTGCCGGTTCAATAGTAATGGCTACTGCTTTTGCCGGATCGAATGTCATCGCCTTCAAATCGGCCGGGTGTTCCAACAGATTCTCCGCCGCCGGTGACCGCAAACTTAGTTTTGTTTCTCATTTATCCTCCCTCAACGCCGGTGTCAGTCCCCGGACTTTTCCCTTACTTCGGTGCAGATCGGGCTTCTCTACCTCTGGTAATTAACTCCTCTCTCTCTCTCGTACACACACACGCGTGCGCGCGAAAATCAAAGTGTATACTGGTGGGAAGTGTTGCTCACGTGTTCTGGCTTGTTGTAATCGCTGTTTTCGCTTGGTGCGAAACGTGGGAGTGAGATGTATTACTGGCTTTTAAATCTTGAATTAACATAATTGAATACTATCGAGTGTTGAAAGGTGATATTTATTAAGTAAATCTTGTTGAATATTTTTGGATAATTTGCGTAGGTGTAAAGGCTCAAGTTGCAACTGCTGAGCAAGTAAATAAGGATGCAGCGCAGAATGTGGAGTCTCCTGTTGTTGTCGTGACAGGAGCCTCCCGGGGAATTGGAAAAGCTGTCGCCCTTAAACTAGGGAAAGCTGGTGCTAAGGTTGGAGAAAAATATTTTTTTATTGTTTATTTTTCTTACTAGTTTGTGTATTGAATCATAATTTCTCTTGATGGTAAAATAGTTGATTCATTTGACAATAGACTTAGTCCTGTTGTGCATAAGATTATTTATTTATACAAATATAACTCATTCAACATGCTCTGTTTATGCAATTTATATTTAAGATTTGGGTTGGCCCGGAACTTTGATATTGTTTCGCTTCAAATCTGCTTTTTGCACATGCAACATTCGCATCGTATTTTTCATCCAAAACATTCTCGTTGTTTTGGTTGTCCCATATCACGTTCTCGAATAGAGAAATAAGAAGGGGGTTAGTTTTCCTCTAAAATGTCACTTCATCCAAACGATGTTTCGACTTCACATTGTTTTAAGTGGGAAAATGCAGGCTTTATCTCTTGTAAGATAAACACTTTGGGGTTCTCTCATCGTACAATGATTAGTACTCTTTCCATTTATATAGGAAAAATCTCATGTATGTATATACGTGTATATATATATATATATATATCCAATCTTTATCCATTTAGCTGAAAATCTATAGAATTTAGGAGTGTGATATTAAGAAAAGGGTCAAATCTTGAATAAGACATGAACCTTTGTTCATCTGGACCAGTAAAATGCATAACTATGACTATATAAAGAATTCCCAACTAAAACTGTTGTGACCTAGTAGTATTACCAGGGGATAAACCAGGGTTCAAATCCCCAGTTCTCTAAGTTGTAACGTAGTTGGCCTTTAAAAAGAAAAAAGAGTTCCCTAGATTTAGAGCAAAAATATGCATGTCTGCTTACATATTCTGTATTCATGTCTAACCTTAATGAATAAATGGTTCTAACATATTTTTAAATTATGAAAAAAAAAGTGAGTACTTTGAATCAATTACTCCCCGAAACCTTGGACTGACACTCCTGAGAGTTATTAAGCATTATGTGTCAAACGGTGCTTAATTGTCTCAGCACCTATTGGGTAACAATACAATTTGCTATGATATTGTAGGTGCTTGTAAACTATGCAAGATCATCAAAGGAGGCTGAAGAAGTTGCAAAACAGGTATTAAGAATACCTGATCATTATGCTTCATAATTTTAGCTTTGGGTGATTCTCGAGTATTAGCTTTGGCTTCACAGAGGAACTGGTTGTTTTTTGAGTTTGCATGTTGGAACTTGGGGCAAATTATGGTCATATTTTGTTTGCCAGATAGAAGCTTTTGGTGGTAAAGCCCTTACATGTGGGGGGGATGTTTCTAAAGAAGCTGATGTGGAAGCAATGATGAAAATGGTGAGCAATATTCTGCTATGCCGACTAGACTCTTCTCATGTCATCTGCTAGAGATCATATGGTCATGTGCTTCGTGAATTACGTGTCCAGGCAATTGATGCATGGGGAACAATTGATGTGTTGATTAACAATGCAGGTGCAATTAGAACTCTTATTCATTCTCTTTTGGTATCTATATTTTCTCCTTACCATAATTCTGCTTCCAGGGATCACAAGGGACACTTTGTTGATGAGAATGAAGAAATCCCAGTGGCAGGAAGTTATTGATTGTAACCTGACTGGTGTTTTTCTCTGCACTCAGGTTTGTGTATATGTTGCTGTAGTTGAAACCTGAAAGTGATGCCTAGAGTTCATTTTCCAGGGCTAAGTTGTTTTCATTTTTTAGGCAGCAACTAAAATCATGATGAAGAAAAGAAAGGTAACTCAACATTCTGATCTGAAAATTTTCTCCATCCATTATACAATTTGCACAGAGATGTTTCAGAGCTTGATTCTCATTTTTTATGTGGTTTTTGTGGAAACATTTTATTCTATAATACAATTTGGTTTTCTCTTGAATGATCTGTGAATTTTCAGGGAAGGATAGTAAACATAGCATCAGTTGTTGGTCTGGTTGGTAACATAGGGCAGGCCAATTACAGTGCTGCAAAAGCTGGGGTTATTGGCCTAACAAAAACTGTTGCTAGAGAATGTGCAAGCAGAAGCATAACTGTGAGACTCAATTTCTCCTAATTTTTGTCTGGCACGAACATTTACACATAATAAGATGCCAGCCACTTCAGTGGTACTAACTCATATATCTATCTGTATATATATATATATATATATATTTCAGGTGAATGCTGTTGCTCCAGGGTTCATTGCATCTGATATGACAGCCGCACTTGGGGAAGATATTGAGAAGAAAATATTGGAGAATATCCCCTTAGGTGAGATTCTTGAGAAACGCTGTCTGTTATTTGTTATTAGTCTGTGCTGCTTTTATTGCATTGAGTATTAGGTGTGGTAATGATGGAAGTAAACCTTTGTCAGGAAAGGTACTCTTATAATTTGATAATTTATTCTGCCCTTTCTTTGCACCGAGTGCAGTTGAGAATATTGAACAAGTGACAGGCTACCGCTAGATATGTGTTAATTGTGGGGATGAGGTCCCAGAAGGGTAGGTGGATCTATTTTATCACAGGAAAAAGAGCCCTGCCTGCATATGGCATTTCTCCAAGTGAGGGAATAAAATCATCATCTCTAGAAAATGTTGTCGAATGCTGCAAAAAGAGTGATTTGGATTATATGATGATTGTAATTGCTTGTGTACATGCTTTTAATATTTCAGGAAGGTATGGTCAACCAGAAGAAGTTGCGGGACTGGTGGAATTTTTGGCAACTAATCCTGCAGCCAGCTACATTACTGGACAGGTAAATCCTTGCTTGCTGTAATGACTTGTGAAGAGTTTGCCATGTTACTTAAGCCACATACGTTTGCTTGTCAGGTGTTTTCTATTGATGGAGGCATGGTGATGTAGATTGTCTTCCTGGCCTTACTGTAGTAAAAGCTTTTGCTTTTCCCCGTGTACTGTCTGGTGGCCACCAAACTACACTCCGTCACTGAAGAACGTTTGAGGCTTGATATTTTCACTCATCTTTTAATTGAAATGACTGGATAATCAGTGGTTTTCTTTGCAGTTGGCAAAATTTCGGTAGAGCATTATTGTGATGTCACGTAACGTGGGTGAGTTTAATTAAGTATTTTCTTTGTTACAGGACTCCATAATCTAATAAGCGTCATGGTTTCTGATCAGTTATCCAAGTTACTTATCAGATATACATACTCTAAACATGTATTTCAAGTTTACCGTTGCTCTCATGTATCATTTGACAAGCTTCCTGTGTGTTATGATCACGCATCTTTGCGGCTCATGTCCTTGCCACTAGTTCTACCATCCATTGCGATATTAGATTCTTTCATTATTGGGAAAATGTGAACTGTTTAGACCTTTCGAATATATTCTTAAACTTTATGAAACTGCACCAAATAGACGGGTATTACCTCTGTTCTGTTTGCTTTTATCCGTTGTAGTTTTGACTTTTATCCAGTCATTTCCAAAGTTCTAATTTCACTCAAACGTTCTAAATTTCAGATTCGCAAAAGAAACCCAAAACCCCAAAGCACGTGAACCCTAACACTGCAAACCATCAAGATCCACTGTACTCATCACTCAGAATCATTCAAAATCCAAATGAAAGCTAAGCCTCATGCAGTATCTACAATTATGTTAAGGTCCCCCTTCTAAATTGGGAATCAGAGCATGTAGAATGAGAAGTTGTTCTCGACACACCTTTCGATATTAGGAACCCCTTTTTGCGATCCTTATGCATTGTTCTTCTTGAAAAGAAAAATTGACTCCAGAATTGTTGTGAGTTCACACCTGAAAAAGGAACTTTTAAGGAACATTGGTTCCATACTTCTCTAACGAGCACTTATAGATCCACATTTTCTAAAATCGACTCTGGGGACATTAATGGGTTTATACTCTCAAAAATTGACTCTTTTAAGCGTTTAGTTCTTGTAGGGGTGAGGGTGCTAATACAAAGGCCATGTAGGTGTCGTGTGTAAAGTCGTGTTATATGTGATTAAGAAAATTATTTAAGTGACTTATACGAGATGATAGGAAAAAAGTATAAAGAAGAGGAATAAGCCTTTTTGGTAAGGTTTTAATACGTATGGTGATAGATAAAAAAGTGTGATGATATTGAACTTCATAATTAATGAATAACAAGGTAAAATTATTGAGGTGTTTAAGTGTTTAATTTTTAAGATAAGATTTTAATTTAATGATGGTTTTTCTCCTTCTCAAATGAGGATGTAAATGAGATATTTATAGGAAATGATAATTGATCTTATCCATCGGATCATGCGGATGTGAATAGGATATTTATAGAAAATGATAGTTGATCATATCTATCGGATCATAATGGTGATTAATGGTTAAGATTAAATTTTTTTTATTAATAGATCTCAAGTGAACTATTTTCATAAGTTTAGGCTTAAATAAAAATTTTATTTATTATTTTAGTACGAGTCAAATTAAAAGGGGTTGGATTAAACAAATCAATCTAATGAGTCTTATTCCAAACTTATTATACCAAAACTCCTTTAATTATCCCGAATATTTATCAAAATTCCTTTAATCATCTTGAATACTTGGATTCAACTCTTTGGGCTCTATCACTTTAGCTCAAAAAGTTAAACTTAATTAACTAATGAGCTTAAAGTCCAAACTTAAATTTAGCCATCTAGAACGCCAAACATCATATGTATTTGACTTCTCATTAAATGATATATTAAATAAGTCAGTTTTATGTGACGTGGTATGTAGTTGCATTAGAATTCAAGATATGCATTATGTACCAACTTTGCCACTCGCCCTTTTAAGACTTTTCACTTTAAGTGACTATGAGGACCTTGATTGTTATGACTACCTACAATATGATTTGTACATTGGAGGAAAATATAACGATATATGGGGTGGAAAGGACCAAGAATAGGGAGACTATTAGACGACTATTATTTTGGTTATCGGATCTAGTTAGTAGGATTTTATGTTTCTAGTTTGTATTTAAAGACTTCTTTTATTAAAATTTTCATTTATGTTTTTCATTTATGTTTTGAGACATCAATTTTACTTTTATTATGTGAGAATTTAGAGATTTTATATGAATTTATCGCTCACGTGCAGTAGAGTTGCTGCGCCCATCGTTTTAGGACGTGACAATATATTATGATAAACTATATTTTGCTAGTTCATATACAATAAATACATAATGTATCATGTGTCATAAAATAACATTATGCAATAACATAAAATGTATTATTATTTGGTTTTAAAATGTGAACCTCATATATATTATTGCAATATATAATATTAGTGCGTATAAGATATGTAATACTTAAATTTAACATATTACATATGTATAATACAATATACATATAATATATTAGATACTATGAAATATGACACGTATTATATAATATATTTTAACATATATCAAAGTGTGTAATTATTATGCA
>JAMXBB010000008.1:99854025-99869902 GCA_024138015.1 Lumnitzera littorea
GGTATTTTATTACATATTGATCATTAAACTACAAAAAAAAAAAAAAAAAAAAGAAAGGTTTATGTAAAAAGCTCTCCCAAAAGTGATGGCACATTCCATCTTTATTCTCTCAACTATGTTGTCAAGTAATTCTTTATCTACATCATCAAGATCATTTATCCTCCATTCAAATTGTTTCTCTTTGAATTTTACAAATAAACAGCAATTGTTTTTTAGCTTTGCTCCTTGTATATCTAGTAAAAATCCTAACACAATAATGCCAAGAAGAATTGGTATTTGTGCAAAAGGAAATGAAGGTAAAAGTGTCCATTGATATGCTCTGTTTGGTATTTATACAATATAGTAACAAACTTCTAGTTGTGCTAAACTAATTCTATAACTGTCTTAACAAACTAAATAAAATATATGCTAATAAAGAAGAGAGAAACTAAAAAAATACAAAGCAAAATAAGGACTAAAGAAATACAAGAAAATAGAAGAATAAATACAACAAAATAATATATAAATATTCACATCCCCCCTTCAAGTTGGGGCATCCCTAAGACCCAACTTAGCTGTAAGAAACACAAGAGTAGAAGAGATTACAATTTTCATAAGGAGATCAACCAGTTGCATCTTGGAAGGAACATGGATAATCCATAGAATCCCAACTTGAATACGATCCCTTGTGAAATGAACGTCAACTGAAATGTGTTTAATTCTGGTGTGGAGACAAGGATTAAAAGCAATAAGTTAGGTTAATATGATGTTACAACACAAAGATATTGGCAAAACAACATTAAAACCAAGATCTTTCAATACATAGGAGACCCAAAGAAGTTCTATCATAGCAGAAGCCATATTACGATATTTCACTTCCAAACTAGAAGTAGCAATAGTATGTTGTTTCTTACACTTCCATGAAACAAGTGCAGGACTAATAAACACACGATACCTACTAATAGATTTTCGATCAAGTGGACATGCACCCTAATCACTATCAGAATATCCAAGAAGTGATACAGAATTGTCAGCTAAATAGGATAAACCAACCAAAGAAGTCCCCTTCAAATACTTTAAACAATGAAAAACCCCTTGTAAATGCGAAGTGTGTGGCAAGGACCAAAATTAGCTAAATCGATGAACTACAAATGCTATATCAAGTCTAGTAAGTGTTAGATAAAGCAAATGCCAAATAAGTCTTTGATAAAAAGATGGATTCTTTTCTATAAACTTTCCCCGATTTCACTGCTACCGCAAGCTTTATGCAATCAATTGGATCATAAAGATATCCCTTCAACACAACATAGGTCATAAAAGGTCTCGAATATCACGCCCCGAAGCGGCAGTGTCGTAACAGCCCCCGCCGTGTAAACCATCCTAAGATAGTAGTTGGCCTTACAACCTCTATCTTAGACCTAATCTACACAAGGCGTCAACGACTAACCCGCTTTGAAGTAAACAGTTTGTAATTTAAATAAATCATTAATCTAAGAAAGTGAGGAAATATATATATATGCTATAATTCAGCTATTGTAATTAAGGTTTATAATATTTCTCCGTAATATATTTCATAATTGTTACATTATTCAAAATGAAAAGTAATTCTAAAATAAAAACTTAAACCTTAAAATATGTGTTTATTCTTCACATGTTTTTCCTCACTCCCTAGGATCCAGCAGTTGCTAGCTTCATAGTAGTTGTTGCTGCTTCTTAGCCAACACCTGCACGATGTCTATAGGGATGTAAGCAACCACAGGTCAGTAAGTTAGGACGGAAGACTTAAAACTATACCATACACACAACAAGGTTTTCAATCACTTATTAGGTGCAATGCATATGTAAACAAATGCCATCGCACGACGTTGTCCGGCCCGTAGTGAGATTAGAGAAATTGCGCCCGCTCTAATCCGGGTTGAGGAGTTGCCGTTAATGCAACAGCTCACGACCAAACCTAGGCTTGTGTAATGGAGACCTTGCTCCTCCCGCGACTACCTTCGAACCACTGTCTTCACCCCCGCCGCGACCTCCTCTTCTGTTACTTAGTTCGACTAAGGATGAAGAAGGGACCATTTTGCAATCCTGCGCTATCCCTTCCGAAGGGGTCGGTATTTGGCCGGAGAGTCCTAAATTCCCCTAACGGGTTGCCATGCATGTCCGATTATGATTACTGGTTGGATATTTGATTAAGTCCAGTTTAGGGTGATCAATCCTTTCATACAAATCATACAGTATATGCCAAAACAACAAACAGAATCATAGCATCACCCATAATCAAGCACATGCACACATTCAACTGTCTAACAAGCACAACCAAGCATAATCTTAAGCCTCCAAAATACAGCATCGTATTAATCCCAACTTACCTCGACTCCTCGCTCACTCACTCGAGGTCCGATTTGCTCAGGCCATCGCCGATCATCCCTATAACACGAACGTGGTTTCAGCTTTTCATATAAATATTATAAGTTTGTTTTATCCTATAATGCTTATTGTTAGGTTTTGTTTAAGGTTTAATATGCCTAATTATCTAGGTATTAAGTCTTTTACCATTATTCTAGGTTTAGGGTTAGGTTCAAATTCGGTTTTCGCATCGATTTCTAAACCAAGTTTTTAGTTCGATTTTTAAGTAATGTTTTAGATTCCAACCCTAAAAATCCATTTTAACCTATAATGTGAAATTAATCACATTACTTCCCGATCTCCTAAATACCATTATTAACTCTAATTAGTATTTTATTCCATCTGGTACACTTAAATCCCTATTTGTGTACCGAATTTACTCCTAATGTGAGAAATTTTTACATTTTTCATATAATTACATAAATTCAAACCTGATTGTTATGTTGATGCTGATGAATGCATATGTCACATTTGCTAAGGTCTGTGTTATCTTGGAAAAGAATTTAGGAATTAACTCTATCTCCTAAGGTGTTCACCTAAGTGAACCCGATACTAAGATCTTAGAATTGACAAAATACAAAGTAAAGGCTGGGTAACAAGTGATGAATAAGTATGCTTAGATTTGCTAGGTTTTTCTTAATATGTAATCTAATGCATTCATGGCATGGCATGAAAAAGACCTATGAGTCAAGTTTTCTAAAAACCAAAATGTTGCAAGGTCAGTTTCCATATGAAAGGTTGGCTTTATCAAGTGAACTACTTGATTCGTAAAAGCTAAGTTTTTTAGCATGTAGAGATTGCATTGCATTTGATGGGCTAACTACATGCTAGATTTTCCAACCACTCAATGTGGTTATTGCTATACTAAAATATTTGCTAAGTTATTGGATATGTTATTTAGATGCTCAGATTTGTAGTCAACCAAACCGAATGCGTTGCTAAACTAGCTAAGATATCGGTACCGATGCATGTTATGTGCATTAGCATAACATACAATTTGCATTATTTTATTTGCCGCTCAAATATTAACTAAATATGAAACATAAGTGCATATGTTATCTGTTTGGGTGTATTATTACTTGTTTTCCACTCTCACTCAACTCAATAGTAGTTGAAGAAATAAGTTTTTCCTTATCCTCAAGTTATGATGTAACTTTTTGGGGTATCATTAGTACCGAGGACAGATTTTTAGAGAGCACTAGATAGAGTCAGCTATTTTGAAAGTGAAAGTACTATTGAACAAGTATAATGAAGACCCAAAAGCTTAACTATAATTTAGTGTTCAAGTTTTTTAAGTTTGTAAATGATGTAAATATTTGTAACCAAAAGTTTACAACTAAACTCCTTTAAGCACTAAGTATATAATGAAGTGTTATTTTGTTAGAATTGAACTTATATTTAACAAGTTTACCTATGTGATGGGGCATCCTGTGCTATATCAAGATGTGACATAAATAGAGTTAAATTATTATCTATTCCTTTAATATTAATATATATATAGAGAGAGAGAGAGAGAGAGAGAGAGAGAATAAAAAAAATTTAAAAATTTTATGTTTATGTAAGTAGAGTTGAATAAGAGCCTATTAACTTAATATAGATAAATATATACACATTTATAAAATAATATTCGATTTAATATATATGATGATATAGATATATAAAGAAACTTTTAAACTATGCATTTATGTAAGTGGAGTCAAGTAAGCCTATTGGCTATATATGTGTGTATAAATGTAACCCTAGTACATTTTATTGTTAAAAAGTTTAGTACTTGATATGAGATTACATATTATGCACGTCAATTTTCTTAGATAATAAATTATGGTTCAACCATCAATCAAATCAAACAAAACCAAAGTTGTATGGATTATAAGAATTCTAAAGTCGAATGATGTGATTTGCTTAAAAGTAAATTAAGAAAAAACAAACTGCCTTTATGATTTAAGTTAGCATAATGGGAAAATTAAACCAAATTAAACCAAACCAAACTATATCTACTCCTAATGGATAAGACCTTAAGCCATCTCTCACGGTTTACTAAAATCACTTGTTGGGACAGGAGAGAAAAGCACCCTTAAGGTAATGCCAAAATGCAGGTGAGTCCTTAAACTATACCTTTTCAAATTTATCATTGATTTAAATTAAAACAATTAAAACTCCTAAAGATCAAAAGTATGCAGACTTTAGATTTAATTTAAATCAATATCACAACATAACTCCTATGCATACCTTATGCCCCTCAAGAACAAAACACCAAATTGTAGCCTAATTTGAATTCCTTAAATGGTAATTAAAAGAATCTATAGTAAAAACTCTTAACTAATACATGATTTACAATTCATTAAAAAGGAGATCTTAATCTTTAGAATTTCTAAAATTAGATCTTTATCATTTGATTTAACTGAATCCTAAATTCAAACCTTTACTAGATGGAATTATCTATATCTATCTATATATATTATTAAGTCAAAATTCCATATTTGTCTCTAAAACCCTATAAATAACATATCAATGCACATTTCTAAGATTATGCAAATTAACTTAGAGACTAAGTTTATATTTTTATTTAGACCCAAAAATATTAATTTGTCAAACCACTTTTTAATAATTATAAGTTAGGGGAAATTTAATCCAAATTGCAATAAATACATGTATAATATTAGAACACTATAAAATAATTAATAGGAATCTATCTTGATTAAGTATACATAATTTGCAATGGAAGGCTCCTTAATAATAATTGCAAAGCCAATCTTCCTCTTCATTCTTCCTTTACTATGATGGCTCTCAATGGGTAGATTCACCAGATAGAAGTGAAGAAGAGACTTAGCTACATATTTATAAGAAAACATTAATAACCCTTATCAAGGCTCATATTGGGTGGGGCCTACATAGCTACCTTACCACACTAGCTCAATGAGAAATACATAACCCATATCACATGATCACATTTATTTTGAACTTATCATATATGTTTTCATACCGTAACTAAATAATCAACCTGTCTTATTAAATCCAAAAATTCTCCCATTAATATTAGCCACAATAAGAAAAATTTCAACATTCTCCCGTATGGGCAATATTAATTAGGTTGTTTTAGTTTTGAAGAACATATTTTAAAAAATGACTCCAAGTTAATAAATTATTCTTAATGTCACCACAATTTTAAAAAACTATTTAGTCTTAGAAATAACATTTCCACGATCCCGTTTAGTACAACCATCTAATATTGTTACATGGCAATCTTTGTATAACTTGACAACACAAGACCAATCCATGGTCACAAGTGTCCATACCAACTATGGATTTCAGTGTGGTTGTGTAGTATGAAAATGATATGTTTTTTATTATCAATGTGTTATTTTTACTATTAGTCCTTAACCAATTTTTTCTAAACCTTATGAGAAATCTATGTGGCACCAAAATACCCATATGTTCAATACCTTTCGAAAAGGTCAACTTGTAGTATCGTTTAATGGTATCAAAATATATACATGACATAAATGTCACAGTTGTACTTATATAGTTGTAAACATAATGTAACAATACAAATCAAATATAGATAAATTGATGATCATTGATATTATAAAACAAACATCTTCAAAAGTAGAGATCTCTAAATAACAATTATAAGCAAAATATAAGACAAGAGTTCAAGTACATTGTCAACTCGTGCTAAAACAATACATCAAAAGACTCCATAAGCCCATGTTTTTAACATGCATACTAAATACAATAGGTCTTAACCTCTTGGTCAAAGAATTAGCAAGCATATTATCAATGTCAATATGCTCAACAACAATATTGCTATTTTTCACCATATCCCTAATTGTTAGATATTTAATCCCCATGTGCTTAAACCCACTACTAGTCTTATTGTTCTTAATCAACAATACGATAAACCTATTATCACAATAGATTTTTAACAGTTTGGAGATGGAAACTACAATGTCAGACTTGAAATGAGGTTCTCAAGCCACATGCCCTACGTAATAGCTCCGTAACAAGCAATAAATTCAACTTGCATGGTGTAAGAAGCGAAAAGCATTTGCTTGATACTTTTCTAAGATACAACTTCTCCAGCTAACATGTAAATGTACCTTGAAGTAGACTTCAAACTATCCTAACAACCAGCAAAGTCAAAATCCATACACCCAACAATCTTAAGATGATCCACTTTCTTATACACTAACATGTAACTTTTAGTCTTATGTAAATACATCATCACTTTCTTATTGGCAACCAAATGATCCATCTCGAGATTTGACAAGTATCTACCAAGAGCACTAACTGCAAAAGAAATGTTTGTTTAGTGCAAACCTGTACATACATAAGTCTATCAACTACACTTAAACAAGGTATTGTCTTCATAGATTTTTTCTTTAAGTCATTCTTAGGGTACTAACTAAGATTAAATTTATCATCTTTAGTAATAGGTGAATCCTCACCTTTACAATTCTACACATTGAACCTAGTAAGTAGATGCTCAATATAAGCCTTTTGAGAAAGCCCTAAGAGGTTTCGAGATCTATCCCTATGAATCTCAATTCCAAGAACAAAAGATGCATCCCCAAGATCCTTCATATCATAAGTCTTAGATAACAACTATTTAGTTTCATGCAACAATCCAACATCGTTACATGCCAACGGAATATCATCAACTTATAATACTAGAAATATATACTAGCTCCTACTGATCTTGTGGTATATTCATTGATCAACTTTGCTCTCTTTAAAGCCTAAGGAAGTGATCACCTTATCAAATTTCAAGCACCATTACCTAGATACTTGCTTAAAGCCATAAATAGATTTCTTAAATCAACATAACAAGTGCTCTTTTCCCATTTCTTGAAAAACTTCAAGTTGTACCATATAAACCTCTTCTTTAAGTCAAGAAGGTTGTTTTCTCATCTATCTAATGAAGTTGTAAGTCAAGTGTACTACTAAGGTTATAGTGATTCTAAAGGAATCCTTAGAAAACACTAGTGAGAAATTTAAATTAAAATATATACTTTCTTTCTTAGTAAAGTCATTAGCTACTAATCTAGCCTTAAATCTCTCAATCTTCCCCTTAAAGTGATTCTTTATCTTGTATACCCATTTGGAACCAGTCGGTCTATATCCCTATGGAAGTTAAATAAGCTCCCAAACTTCATTTTATGCAATAGAACTCATCTCATTTTTCATTGCTTCCATCCTCTTATCAAATTAGGGGGCAATTAACTGCATCTTAGAAAGTCATTGGATCTACTAAGTGACTAGTATCATAGTCACTCACTATTAGAGAGACAACATAATCATCAAAAATAGTAGATCTCCTTTTCCTAGAGAATCTCCTTAAGGGCACCTTAATATTCTCCCCATGACCTTGAGGATCCTCTACATGAATAAGAATAGGATCTATGAGTTCTGTATTCTACTCCTCATGATCCGCTCTATCAACAATTGTAGAAATAAGATCAATATGCAGGACAAGCAAAGGAATAGAAACATATCTTCTAAGCTTTGGTAAGTCATCAACAAAATCATTCACAACCTCATCAGCAAGATCTAACTCAAGAAACTTAGCCACTGGTGACTCCTTAATTTTGGTTCCACATGTAAGGCAAAATAACATCCCTTATAATAGATCGAATACCTTACATAGTAGCAATGAGTAGTTCTAGGTTCAATTTTTCTCTCAAAAGGGTTGTAGATTTTAACCTCTGTAGAACATCCCCAAACCCAAAAGTGGTTTAAGCTTGGTTTCCTACTAGTCTACAATTCAAAGGCTATTTTGGGAACTAATTTACTAGGTACTCTATTAAGGATGTATAAGACGGTTTTAATGGCTTCAATCTAAGGAGAATCAAGAAGATCAGTCATACTCATCATGCCCTTCATCATATCCTTAAGGGTGCAATTTTGCCTTTCGACAACACCATTTTGTTCGGGACTACAACGCATAATGTATGTGCAACAATTCCACACTTCAACAAATATTTGTCAAACAACCCTATATGCTGCCTGGTTACACCATATTTGCCATAATACTCACCACCTCTATCAAACCTAACAAGTTTTATAGTCCTCCCTAATTGTTTCTCTGCTTTAGTTTTAAGGATTTTAAACTTTTCAAGAGTATCAAATTTTTTTTTTTAATTAAGTAGAGGTAACCAAAACAAGAAAAGTCATCAATAAGTGTGATAAAATAGGCCACACTAGATAAGGTAGATGTAAGAGGTCCATTAATATTTGTATGTACAATTTCTAAAAGTTCAAAACTATGTGTTGCCCCTTACTTTTTAATTTTAGTCATTTTACCTCTAATGCAATCAAAAGAAGTGTCCAAGAATTTAGAATCAAGAGTAGGTAAAATTGTATCTTTTCTTAATCTATTAACTCGCTCATTAGAGATGTAACCCAATCTTTTATGCCATAACAAGAAAGATTTTTCTTTAATATGACACATTTTAGAAACATTATTCCCAATACTCATGAATCTTTCCTCATTATTAGGAGCAAAAGAAAAACTCTATAAATTATCTATAAGCTTAAAAGTACCAATCAATTGAAAGTCCAAACATAAGTCAACCCTTTCATTACCTATCATAAAATTATAACCAATCTTATCTAAAATAGAAACTAAAATCAAATTCCGCCTAAAAGACGGTACATAGAAAAAAAAATTTCCAAAATAAGTTCAAATTCTAACTCTAAAAACAACCTAACAAAACATATAAGGTCAACTTCTACTTTAGCATCATTTCTTGCTTTAAGCTTGTACTCCCTCTCAATTGGTTTTCATCTATTTATGAACCCCTACAATGTAATAGCTATAGTAATAGCTATATGAATAGTTACACCACTATCAATTAGGTAAGGCATTAACAAAACAAGATTCAAAACAAACTAAGGTAAGTGAATTACTTTCTTGATTAGTGTATTTCCCTAGATTAACTTAAACTTATGGCAATCTCGTTTCATATGACTACTTTTCTAGCAATAATAGCACTTAATCTCTTTCTTAAAGGCAACTTTAGGACCTCCTACCCCTGTAGTCTGACCACTACCTTGTCCCTTATGGTATTGAACCTTCTTTGGAGCATAGGACTTAACCTTCTTAAGTTTCCCAAAAGATTTGCGGTACCTTGATTTGAAATGAGTAGTTAACAAGACATTTTCACCCTTTTCTTTTTTGAGTTTCTCCTTTAGACACACATTTAGAGATAAGGTCGTTGATAGACCAAACCTCACTAACAGCATCATAAGCAGATTTGATATGGGAAAACTCAACAGGCAAAGCATTGTAAACAATATAGCTATCAAGAAGAGTAAAATTATAAGATTTCAACTTATTTTGAATAGAGACTATTCTTATGATGGAGTCTCTAACTCCCACAAAATTGTCATACCTCATATTCAATAGCCTACTCATAAGGTTTCTAACCTCAAACTTATTAAACTGTTGGTATCTTTGCCCATCATAAAGGGCCTTAATATCCTCAATATTAGTTAGACCACTTAGAAGATGTTCAAGAATAATCCTCTTAATCACACACAAACATATTTTATTTACTCTACTCCATTTTTCAAAGAAGATTTTCTATTCATCAGTAAGAGAAGCAGGTTTAGGCTCGCACATGGTTGTGCCTATCTCAACTATGACAAAAGCAAAATTCACATCTTCACTCCACCTCTTAAAATTAGACCTATGAATAATTTCAATGGTAGCTTGGGCTTTGTCAATAGTGGTGTAAATTGTCCAAAACAAAATGCAACGATTAATCAATGGGCAATACAAGTAACAATCAAATTCCATATACTAATCAATAACTAAGGAATCCAGGAGCATAACCACAAACTCCCGTTTAGGAAGAGAATGCAACATGCATTAGGAGACTTACAACACAAAAATCTAAGTGCATCACAGCAAACTCTTCCTTGGGCGAAGAATGTAGTATGCAATAAGAACTTTTATAGCACAAACAAACCAAAAGCATCACTACAACCTCCCCTTCGAGCAAAGAATGTAGCATGCATTAATGACTCTTCACATAAAGTGACAATGAAATACCCCAAATTTTGAAAAATTTATCCCCTTTGAGCAAATAAACATTCTAGACCAATGTACTCTAACTTAATGCTTTGTTTCAAACACTGGATTACCCTGTATAATAGACCCCTTTAGGTAGGGAATAACATAAGATAACCCAAAAACATTTTGAATCCTTATGAACAAGAAAACAATTCTTTAATATAGATAAATGAGCCAGTTTGGTAGCCAAACATTAATCTCTACCAATAAAATTTTTTACTTATTTCAAAATAATTAGACATGCCCATTGAAGTAACCTACACACATAGTCAGATGGTGTAATGGACTATTCAAAGAAGACATTAAATTTTATTATGTCTTAAATTGAGCAAATGTTGCAATTTAATTGGGGTTTTGTATTTCATGAATTCTATCAAGTGCTCCTATGTAATAATGCAAAAACTTTGATAATTGTCAAGATCGTAGTCGATACTTTTGCTTTCTTCGAAAAAAAAAGGCCACATAAGCATATGAACATGTCAAGATAAATTTCAAAAGATGACAGTGAAATTATCATGCCATACAAAATCATAGTTGAAAACAGGGATAAAAAATAATAAAATAAAATAAAATAAATCATCATCTACCTACGTTTGAATGCATTATAATACTCATGTATCATGATCATCATCATAAAAGTCAACTCTTTAATCTCTCTTTATTTTCATCTATATCCGGGGAACTTCTACTTTGTTCTTTTAAACTAAATATATAGCAAAACAGTTAAAAGGCTCATTGACAAGAAAGTGGAAGTCAAGAAAAATATAACATACTTAAACCGAGAAAGACATGTAATTGAAATTACAATAGAAAAGATATGGAAATTTTCTGATTATATTATTATGACGAAGTAATTGGGCGAGAGTAATCATTTTGAAAAATCAATTTGCGAAGCATTACGAATATTGAATTAATGTTGAAAATTTTCTATGTCAAGATAATCGAATTCAATTAGAGCATGCTGAAGGATTTTTTTTTTTTTTTTAAATTTCTTTAATCTGCATCAAAACTCAATGGTTGCACCTGACTTCGACGCATGTGTAAATTTAAAGCACCATCAATTATCAACTTTATTGATTTCAGTCTTCACGTGATCAGACTTCAGAAATTGGAATTGTCTTAATAAGTGATTGGTCGATGATGTGATGATTGTGTATATTCAATTGATAATGGTTGATCATGTATTCAAACAACGATCTTTATAAACCAATTCGAATACAGAAGAAGAATGAAAAAGGAAATTCGCGTAAGACTTAATAAAAATAATTCAAAGGATTTAAAATAGTTAAATAGTTCTAATATCACATGTAATCCAAATTACAATAAACCATTTGTAATATTAGAACACTATAAAATAATTAATAGGAATCTTACTTAATTGAGTAAATATGATTTGCAATAGAAGAAACTTTAATCACCATTGCAAAAGCTAGTTTTTCTCTTTACTCTTCCTTTACCATGATGGGTCTTAATGAGTAGATTCACCAAATGGAAGTGAAAAGAGGACTTAACCATATGATTATATTTATTGTAGGCTTATCATACACATTTCCATAATGAGACTAAATAATCAGCCCGTTTTATTAAATCAAAATATTCACCAATGAATATTAACACATAGTTGGAAAAATTCCAACAACATTAACTACACCATGAACTTTATAAAGTACACCGACCCTCCATTTTTTCAAAATCCTATACTTACACCCATACTTATACCCACTTGGATGCTAATATGGTGAGAAGGCTAATGTCTCATGGCCATATTTGTATTATCAATAATTATATTTAAATATTAAAAATATATATTAACCAAAATAATAAACAATAAAATAAATTTTGGAAAAATTAAAAAAATAAATAAATAAATAAATATCTTTTTTTTTTTTTGAAAATTGGACCCTACTAATAAATATTAATTGAATAAATAAAAATTTAAGAAAAAACATAAAAGTTAAAAGAAATGAAAAACTACAAATATGGATTTCCAACCATATCAATGTTAGAGGGTGGCTTATGTGTAGGGTATAGGGGTGAGGTTGTCTGGCCAAAGTGAAAATAAAAAAATACATGTGAAAATCGATTTGAGTGGAGAGACTCGATTTTGACCTAATGGGTTTTCACACATTTTCTTTTTTTATTTTATTATTTAGATGCGATCGTAGGTCCTACCTGCTACCACTGGTGGATTAGGTAACCTACTATTAAGTAGGTTTGGCAACCCACTTTGGATTTTTGTGGTCACTTCAACCATGTAAAGGTTGGAGGTAACTAAAAACCTTTTTTATAATTTACAATTTTTTTTCAAATTTTTTTAAAAAGTATTAATTTATAGTATATATTAGTAGGGTCCTTTTTACAAAAATACATTTTTTCTTTTTTATTTTTCTAAATATAATAATTTAGTTAATTACTATACATTTATGATGTTTAAATATAATTATTAATAATACAAATGTGACGATTATAATTTAGCCTTCTCACTATATCGACATCTAAATAGGTAAAGCAAGGAGTATATGTATAGGATTTTGAAAGAATTGATGTGTCGATGTAACTTATAAAGTTCACAAAGTTGATCAATATAATTCATTCTAAAAACTAGTTGATATTTTACATATGTATCATGGGTACACCTTCAACTAAGACACTACTTTTCCTTTAAGAAGCAATATTATTTTACCAAAGTTTTAATCATGATCTATTTTTTAAATTATTTTTTCCTTTTCTTCATGTCATAGCTTATAAATAATTTGATAACTATGTTGTACATATATGAATGGATTTCATAAGGAAAAGAGATCTCCTATAATTTCTTCTTTCTTTTAGCCTTTGCATCCTAGTGAAGGTTATAATGTATATTTTCAACAAATCACAATTGCATCATGCAAGATTTCTATATATATAAAGATGTTGCATTTCACACATTTTTAATTTCAACTTTAAAATATAATTATGTCGCACACTTATCATAACTGAGTATTTAGTAATTTGTATATTATACAAATATTTTTATCATTTTTTAAGTATTCTATTTGTCTAATTAGTCATACTATGTAAAATCATGGTATAAGATTTATATGTAATATTTAACGATTGTTTTTACATTTATATTCTTTAATTTAATTGGAACTCTAAATTGATACTAATGTTCTTGTTTACTTTATGTTTCCTCTTTAAAAATTCTTATTTTGCATAATGTTATGACATTAAAACATCGAGTGAATAATTTCTTTACACATATACACTAAGTGGATTGAGCAATTTGCACCAACAATCCGATATTCAATAATAGAAAAAAGTAAAATCATATAATTGATATTGATGATGACAACACTAGCTATTTGTTTTGAGCACACTGAGTCAAGGATGTATTGTTGGCTAGTGAATAGTTAAATAACCAGACATAGTACATGTGAGTAGGAGCCATAAAGATCTAAATTTTAAAAAAGAAAAAGAAAAAGAAAGGAAAAAGGGATATGATTAGACGGTGAGCTCAAAATTTTATAGGAAAGGCCTAAGACTGTGATCTCGGATTAAAAAAAAAAAAAACGAAAAGAGGAAAGAACGATCAAAACGAAATCTTAATCACCTCGGTGATTCACTATAACAGGGAGCTGGTCAACCACCATACTTTATGGTCAACCTTTATTACTTAGTCGTCAAACACAGTAAGCCTAAGCGGACCACTCCTTTAAAACCTATTTGATGTTAGTTGTTATATTTTCGCCTAAAACCCATTTAAACCTTTCTTAAGATAATACCGACCCTAATCGTATTAAGCATATTTTATACCTCACTTCTACCATAAAACCAATCTTTTTTAAAAAAAAATATTAACATAAAGAAACAAAATATATTGAAATATTTCCAAATGTAGAAATTATTAGAAAATTATGGAAGAATGAATTGGAAGCTATTAATGATGGACAAACAGTATTAAGACCTTTCGTTGCTGTTTGTGTCGTTTGTTAATATGCCGAGGCCCGTAACTAATTCAAATAGGTGATTATAAACTAATGTAGAGTTTGGTTATATAATTTTTGTGGCACTAGATTGGACAAAAAATTTTGTTACATATTTAATTTGTAATTTTACTTAGTGACCAGATAAAAATTAGGTTGATGGATTAGACAAAAAACTAAATTTTGTCTCACTTATACTATGGTATAAAAATGAAATTTATTAGACAAGAAAACAAAAAAATATTTTATATTTTTAAAAATATTTTTCCATGTTATAAAATTGAGTTAATTAATATTAGTTTTATTAAATATTAAAAAAAATTGTTTATTTTATAATAAATAATTAATTTTTTAATATAAATTTTGTATTATGTACTATACAAATCAAACATGGTATAATAAGTTTATACTATCCAATCCTCTTTATATTTATTCTATTCAGTTCTTTTTATTTAATCTAATTCTTACAACCAAACGCTACCTATGTATTCTTTGTCTATAGTTCAAATATTTTAAATGAAGCAGTTATATATTGATGCAACTTTACTTATAAATAAGTAAGTTGTTAATACGACCAAACATCGACTAATACTGGATTGCAAACCCGAAATGAACTTGTTAACGTATCACAATAATGATATGGACCATTGCCATAGATGGACGTAGTGGATTTAACTGCAAATGGTTAATAAGATTAGTGAACCCATCATAAGATGGTTTGCTGTTTTTGAATTTGGATGCCACTAAATATAACATTTTGGCCTAAAATGCCGAGTTTGCTTATGCCTACTTTCTCAATCTTAAATCACCCTTAACTGCTACCATGATCGCTACTTGATTATATTGTTACATATAGTTAGTACTCTAAGTTGCGTGAAGCTTGACATGGAATGTGCTTTGGTAAGGAACGATCTGTTGGGCTTTATAGGCCACCCAGCTTTCTTTTTGGGACTCGTTTAAACAATTTCAGATATTAAAAGATTTAGATAGGAAGGATTCAAACGGTGTAGGACTCACAAAGCCTTGCATTTCTTATAGAGACCATCATAACTATCGATTCAAAGCCTGACACATTATATTGCTATATTAGTTTGGTAAGTGAAAACAGTCGACCATGTAAGAAAGGAAGAAATTTGACATAGGCCGTATAAGTACAGATATCTTGTATATAGTATCCAGCACTGTACTCCATAGTCTTTATATATAATAGAAGGTAAGAGGATGAATTTTAAGCATTCACCTCTTGAGATGAGTTTTAGCTTTCAACTCTTGAGATGATATTAATGTGACTTCCATGTCATGTAGTGTCTGATAACATACTCTATAGTCTTTATAAATAAGCTAAGGATCTTATAGTCTAATGATATATGCAATGAATTATTAAAAAATGAACAAAGTTTGAATCCTTTTTTTTTATTTTTGGTTGTAATCACTCCAAAAAGAAAAAAAAAAA
>JAMXBB010000008.1:99870402-99886312 GCA_024138015.1 Lumnitzera littorea
ACTATATATAATATAAAATCATGTATTCATGCTTTTATGGTAAAAATGAATTATTTCAAAATTGAAAAAAATTGAGCCAAAAATAAATTTTTTATTCATGAGCAATGATATAAAGTTTTAGATATAGTTTTTTTTTTTTTTAAGAGACGAATAATTTACAAATTATTTATAATAATTAAGGAAATTTTGAAAAAGAAAAAAAAAAAAAAAAAACCTATTGTTCAAGGGCTACTAAACCAACTCTTGAACTACCGGTTCACTCCCTTACCAACCTATAAACCAGCGGTTTCAAGCCAGATCGACCCAATGAACACGTCTAATGATCCTTCAACCATCAGTTGGCCTTCATTTTCCATGACCATATAGGGCCATTAATCAAAGCTACTGCAATTTCCACAGCTAGCCCAGATTGCTAGTTGACTAAGGCAATGATGGTAAGGGAAAGAATGATGGTGGAAAAGTGATTTTCTTATAACATGATTACTTCAAAATCCCATAGTTATTAGTGTTGTTGAGGGCTTCTGCAAGATATTAGTGTGGCGATGTTTTGTTTGCTCTAGTTAAAAGAGAGGAGCTTATCCATGTATGGATTGGGTTTCAATATATACAAAGCTCGGAATGAGTTGTTGTTATAGGGTATTCTTACCCCCTTTCCTATTACCCATTCTAGGAATAAGGGTTAACACTATCTAAATATGGATAAAATTTATATATTCCAAACATATATCAATACAACAACAATGATAAAGAGAAGATGGAATAGAAAAAGGATGGAGAAAATTTGCACTTAAAACCCTAAATGAACAAGACTAGAAAAGAGTAGTAGAGATTCTACTATATTAAAATGGGATCCCTAACATAGTGAAATCCCCAAACAAGTATTTATGTCTAATGAAACTTTTTACTTGTAAAAAAAATGAGCCAAACATGTGGAATGCCAACAAGGTTGGTTTGGAACGAAATTTGTAAAATCCAAACCCTACCAATTATCCAATAACGTTTTCCAAAACCTATCCTAAAACTTGCTTCCATAAGGTTATTTCGAATTGTGAGATCCTTGCCCCAATTACGAGGGCGTCTTGGTAAGGGGTGTCAACCCCTTGAAGGTCAACATTGAAGAAAGAGATGGAATTATCTAACTTCTGTCTCTTCTCCCTTACTACCATCATCTCATATGGGGCGTTAGCTGAGCTGCTTGTACTAAGCCAACTCTCGGGGTATGGCCTTCCCATGATCACATTTACGACATCGTTAGGGGTGTGATCGTTGCGGCAATCATTATCCTACTCGACATGGGTGTCCTCAAGCCATCGCCTCTAAAGTACCCTGTCTCCATTGTCTTCAAAGCGGTCATCGCCCCTCTAATGGTCCAAATATACGTTGAAGAAGCCATGTTGAATGACGAATTCAATGGCTTTCTTCAATTGGAAGCACTCTTCGATGGTATGGCCGTGGTCATTGTAGAATTGACAATATTTATTAGAGTTCTGATGGTTGGGGTTCCTCCGCATTTTGTATGGCCTCTAGAGCAGGTTCTGGTGCTTTACTTCAAAATAGACCTAGGCAATTAACCTATTCAGGGGAGTATACTAGGTATAGATAGGGGGCAAGACCGAGTCGCGTTTAGCCCTACGCTTCTTCTTCCCTGAGCTCTCTCCAACTGATCTACTCAGGAACCTACCACCGAGATGATCTTTTACGAACAATTTCGCTTTGTCCTGCTTTCTACCTTACCTCTCTCAGTTGGCGTCGCACATGGCACGAATATTGTCTTCTTGGTCGATGTACTTTTAGGCTTTGTTTTAGAAGTCAGCCAGGGTCTTTGGCTTGCTTTTCACAAGCGATCGAAAGAAATCTACCAAGGGTCAAATGCTGAGCTGGGCAGTGTAGATGGCTACTCCGTCATCCAGTTGAGGGATCCCGACTACGGCATAATTGAACTAAGCTACATAATTGTGCAGGGACTCGGCTTCACCCTACCTCACCAAGTACAAGGATGATGTGTCCTTGGACGAAGGATTACTAGCCCTGAAATAGAGTTGAACCTCCTGGCCAGCTCATTGAAGGAGTTGATGGAGTTGTTAGGGAGGTTGTTATACCATGTCCATGTTACCTTCCTTAATGTACCTAGGAAGGCCTTGCATATTCTAGCATCCCCATGACTGTAAAGGTTCATAAGGGTACGAAAATGGAGAAGATGGTCATCAAGGTTGCCCATGCCATTATACTAGTCCAGGGATGGAAGTTTGCCGTTAGGGAGTAACACTTCGTCTTGAACACTCCTAATGAAGGGGGTCTTGTTGCTAGCTACCAACTCGAAGTCGCTAGTAAGCTTGCTCCCCTTCTACTCAAAGAGCTATCTTACCATCGCAGGGAGCTCGTTCAGGTTAGCATCGTTTACCGGGTATGCTTGTCGTGTAGCAAAATGAGCTTAGACTCCTTACGAGTTTGCTTCCTGCTCGTTGCTAACCAGAGCTCGATCACGAATAGTCGCAGACCTTACTGGCTACTAATGCAATAGTAGACCAAGTTGCTAATCTTTACCGTTCTACTATTCTTGTTGTTGCTACTGCTGGGTGTTCCACTCGATGTAAGCATCTGAAGCTTCAGGATGGTGAGTTTACATGCTGTGCCACTATGCTTCATCTAGGCAAGTACGGAGTATTCTGTTCTATGCTGCATACTCCTTTGCCATGCACTCCATATGGGCCAAGCGCTCTTCTAACATAGCCCTTGGGAAGGGTTGATTGCCCCTAGGCTAGTTGTTCACCAACTGTCGATTTCCTTACTCTTCATGCTGAGACATGATGTCGAAAGGCTTAATACAGGTTGTGTGTTTGGTATGTTTAAAATTTTAAGTGTAGGGATACTTTGTTTCCCACAGACAGCACTAAATGTCGCCTTTCAGTTCTTGCTGATAGTTGATTTAGGTCTGTACGTACTAGGCCTGCAAAACAATATACAGTGAGGGGATGCTGAGGGGTTGTCCAGTATGGCCACTCTAATATTTAAGTCAGCAATGGACTCTTAGTAGAGTAGGATACACAATACGTAGGCATAGAATGCAAAGTTTGTAAAGAGCCTTACCGTTAGGTATTAGCCTGGTATTTATAGCGATGTGGAGCTGGCCGTTGGAGATTAGTTGGCGGGAAAGATCTTCTTCCTCAAGTGTGGGAGAGTAGGGCTGTCATGCCTAACGTATCCCTAATATCCAGCGATGTAGCCATTTTATCTCTATCTTATGGACTATAGCCATTGCAGTGCTTCATGGTTCAATCCTAAGCTCGGGCGGTTCAATCCTAAGCCAGAGGCTTATGGAGGTAGGCCTAGTGTAGCAAGACTTGATGGATCTAGTCAGACCTGAGGGATACATGCCCAAAGTGTCCAGTCAATAGATATAAATATAGAAGTTAATCAAAGTATAGTGAAAAAACAAGAATAGATTATAGATGTAGAGTTCAATAAGAGGTTATTGGCTTAATATATATGGATAAAATAAATGTATAGATAAAACAATGAATTAATAATAATAAGGACTAATGATAATGAAAACAAAAACTACTTCCCATTTTAAATGTTAAAACTATAGTTTATATAGATGTAGTTGAATCAAAGACTATTATCTTAATAATAATGTATATATTTATCTATATTATTAAAGCGGATAGGTCCTTAAATAGCCACTACACTTCAAGTTACCTATTTACCCTCTATTTATTTTTATTTAACAAAAAAATTAATATTAATATAGTTTATTAAAATTATAAACAGTAGATAAATTCATTAGCCCACTAGCTCTCATTAATCTCTTCTAATCCCAAAAATAGCTATAAAAATAGAAAAATAAGTTCATAAAGAACAATTAATGGAATTAAAAAAGAAAAAAGTGTAGGGTAACGTAGGTGTATCGTCCACTAATAGTTTAAAAAAATGAGAATAAATGTACAAAATGTAAATTTCCAAATTTGAATATTTAAACTTCCATGTTCCAAATAAATTACAGCATTTTTAAGGTGACATTGCTCTCATTTAATCTACAAAATTTATATTTTAAATTACCATAATTTTTTTTTCTCAAAAATTGCCATCATCTATATATAGATATATATGTGTATATATATCTTCTTAATTTATATGGGTAAATTATAAAAATGAAGTATTTCTTTAAAAAATAGGACATTGCTTTTTTAACACTAACAATGACATAATATATATATATATATATAAGTATAGAATTGGGTGAGAACGTGGGCCGTTACATTAACAAATATTCCATCTAGCTGTTTTTATTTTATACGACTATATAAAAATATACTCAAGAAGACCATTTTAATAAAAACATTTTAGACTGTTCAAATTTCATTTTTACTACAAGTATACAACTATCTTTTTCCTCTTATACAATGCATAAACCCTTAAAATGCACGACTTTTTTGCTTACGATATGGTGGGATGAGATATCTCACAATTTTACGATCGAATATCTCCTTTTCCACAAATGGTGGTATGTGCAAAACTAACAGGCTCTATTTCAAATCCCAACAAAAACAATATCCAAAGGTTGCGATTAAAATCTTGAATTTTCTAAAAATTAGAGTTCAAGAATTTTTACGGATAAACTTGAATAACTGCTTCTTTTATCGGTTTTACTAGTTTTATTTTGAGTACAGTTTGGAATGTCCTTTTAAAACATGATGATGATGAGGAGGAGGAGGAGAAAAAATAAGAAATAAATTATATATATATACACACACATAATAAGGAAGAAAGCTTATAGAACATTGATTATAGAAAGTCAATATTGTAAAATACCCATTTCAAAGACTCATAAGTAGAAGTCAATTTAATTGGAAATTTTTTTCTTTATTTTTTCTTTCTTTTAGTTTGAAGGAGCAAACAAAACTAAACAAAAAAAAAAAAAAAAACTAGCCAATTTGTTAACTAAAAGATATTATGTAACTATATATAAGTACATATATGTATATATATTTTAATGGTTGAAAAAAATAAAATAACACTTAAAATATAAAACTTTGTCCTTATATTATATCAATGATATAAAGATAAATCCACAACCTCTTTCATCATCCATCAATACCAAAAACCTATCTATTATTCCTACTTTACAATCACAATTTCCATTATATTAATCTTATATAAATATATATATACATAGACATATATACAGTTTATTTATCTATATTATTAAAGTAAATTGACTCTTAAATAACCACCACAATTTAAGTTATCTATTTACCCTCTATTTAATTTTATTTAACAAAAAAACTAATATTAATATAATTTATTAAAATCATAAACAATAGATAAATTCATCAACCCACTATCTCCCATTAATCTTTTCTAATCCCAAAACCCACTTTTTCTACCTTCTTCTCTATCTCTCCACAGAACATAATGCTTATTCCATGATCTCTCCAATGGTTTCTCTATTTTTTTTTTTTTTTGTCATTTTCTCTTCTACATGTTTTATGTGCATAAATTGTATAGCCAAAATTCAAACTATGATCAAATATAACCATGATGATGATTGATGTCTACGCATATGGATAATTTATTCTTGTAATCTTAATTTATTAATAAGTAAGAAATTAAAAGATTTAAAGTGAGTGTAGAAAAGGAAAAAAATAAATTTATATTTATATTATTTAACAAAAATTATGATTTTTTATTGAATAGATAATGATAAATTATAAATATATAAACTTAATGTATAAATTTATAAATTTAGCATCATTTAATATGCATATGCATCATGAGTACGTCGTCCACTAATATATATTGTGCACATATATCCTTATATGTATTGAAGATATATCCTCTTATGTTTTCTTAATGTGGTTTTTTCTTCTCTATTTTTAAATCGAGCATTTAAATTTTAAATCTTTAAAAAATTAAGTGGTTTGAAGTCATATTATACTATTTTATACTATAATAAAATAATAAAGAATTAAAATGAAGAAAATTCATAAAATTAATCATGAAATGATCGCCCAAGAAACTCTTGCTTAAAGATCCGAGAAAAGATGATATCATTACGAGAGAATGTCTATTAATGGGATACTTAAAGAGGTGTTTAAAGTATTCCATCATATTTTAAGAAACTCTTATTTTCAAACAATTCCCTACTTTATTAATGGTTAATTTACTAAAGTTACTTAGTAATTTTTTAAATCTTTCATAAGCCTCTCATGCTATTACTTTGAAACCAATAAATCAAATATTTTATTAATATGGACTGCCAAACATAGACGCGTGTTCGAGTACAACGGTGGTGCTATATGGTACTCTTGTTTTATTAACAAAAGTGAGATATTTAATACGCAAATACATGCTGAACTTCATTAATAAATATGACCTAAGAAAGTAAATGGCTTACACGTGATTGCACGAAGAAAGTTCCAGGTCCCAACCCATTTATAATTTTTACAATACATAAGGACAAGAGAGAGAGAATCCGGATTTTTCATCCAAGATTGCATGGCAGTCAATCAGGGCAATTTAAGATGTACCGTTTTTCCATTCAAAATGCCTTTTATTCCTTTTTACTTTTCTCAAATTCAAATAAGTGTTAGTAGCTACTAGCTCCTACCAATTGCCACGTGAAATTTCAAAGGCATAAGTCAAGAGAAGCATATATGTTACATGCACGTCCCTTTCTCTCTTTCTCCCCGACTCGGCGGCGATATTTTGCAGGGTAAACTAATTCAACCATCATATTTTGAAAGCCAGAATAAACCATCATGATATACTAGTCATATCTATACTACCCACAAGTTTCTATTTTCTTCTTTTTTCTGTGATTTATTCCTTTTATAATAAAACATATAAATTTTGATTTCAGTTTCTTTCATAAATCAATTTAATTTGATTTCAATTACTATATATATATATATATATATATATATGTCCCATCTTGAAAACATTTTTCCTTTTAGGAAATGCACTTATCAACCATAATCATTTTCAGAAAATAAATTAAGTTCCCTTTTTATTGATTATTAGAAAGTTTCGCAAATATACTTACTCATAAATCTTTGGAATAAATGTTATAAAGTGTCTCAACTCTCATTTTTTATCAATTTAATATCTATACTCTATATTTGTGCAATTTTGTGTCTCTACCTTTTGAAAGTTGTAAAATAGTATCTCTTTTAAATTATAAACTTATAATTTAGTGTCTATTAGTAGTATCTTGGAGGCACTATTTTATATTTTCTATAATGTACAAACACTAAGTTGCACCATTGTTAAAGTATAGATACTAAATTACTAAAAAATAAAAGTTAAGACAATTCTAGAGCTTTTATCCGTAAATCTTTTATATTTATATATATATATATATATATTTTCTACTATCCCATCCTTATCTTTTAGAGGATCGATCTAGCTCTCATCTCATCCTTAATTTATATTCTTTTAATTCTACACTATTGAATCAATTAGGGAATGTAAATCAATAGTAGAATAGAGTGGTAAACTAGTCCCATCAAAATAGAAGACAGAATTGTAGAAGCTCCCATATAATATATATACATATAAATTGTATGATGATTGTAATAGGAAACACATATTCTTCTATGGATATTTCTAATATGTAAAATGGTTTTGAGTCTATCCTTGACTACTTGCACTCAATCAATCAATCAAACTATTATTTTTATCACATACTACTAAAATAAATGTGATCGAGTACCAAGAGTGCAAGCTCTTGTAATAAATGTTTATAAAAGAAAAGGAGGAGGCAAGGGAGTTAGTAAGGGTGCTAGGACATAAAGAGAGTGTAATATTCTATATGTAGCATAGATGTCAAAATCGCAATTCTAATATTCATTTCAATACATAAAGTCGGTAGAATCATACAAAATTAGTAAAATCATATAGAGTCGATAAAATCGTAAACTTATAGAATCGTTTATAAAAATTCACAATTTTACTAAAAGTTTACACATAAACGATTTTATATCCATTTTAATTAAAAAATATATTATAAAATCATAAACTCATAAAATCGTATTTATGACTCGTGATTTTAATAACTATGATGGATAGTATATATGTGTGTTGTGTATGGGATTATGTAGTTATTTGTGTTCTAGTGTTTGTACAGTGTGTTGTGTAATGTTATGTACATAGCAACTTGTATGGTGTATAGTAGTATTATGATATAGTACAAGGGATGGTCTAGTACAGTAATGTAGTACGGTAAGGGAGAAGGTTAAGTTAGTTTAGTTGTTAGCTGAAGTGGCAAGTGGTGCTACTAACATAATCTGTAATATTCTAGTAGGAATATAAATAATGGGAATCAATTGCAAAAGTTAGAATCTTAGAGAGTCCAATATGTTAATTTGAGCTGAGCAAGTGCTCAAGCACCAATCCTAAACCCTAATTGCTTATTTGATTTGCAATTTCTAATGCGATTTATATCAATTAATATCATCTATAGGAAATCTATCACACATTCAATGAATTGGAGAGATCATAATTGTGAAATTCAGTTCGCAATAATTAAAGAAGGAAAGTAAGGTTAACAAAGAGGAGAAGAACATGATACGAATGGAAGCAAGAGTCTAAGAACTTAAGAGGCATAATCTTAAAACGCAAGAAGAATTAAAAGATGTGTAAAATAAAATATCTTTAATAGATGAATCTCAAAAGGACATGAAGGAAGAGATGACAAAATTTTAACTAGACATGGTAAAAATAAAGAAAATGATTGAAGAAATGTGGATTTCAAGTGGAATACTCAAATACAGCATTGAGAGAGAAGTATCAAATGAATAGGGTGAAAAAATTTGTTATTGAGTCTAATGGTGACATATCCATGGATCACAGAAGTGTAACTGATGAAGAATATCAATTAAATGCATCTCAAGTCTAAATTTCTTTATTTGGTGGTAACAATGCTACTCACTAGATTATCATGACAGAAAGGTACTTTTGATGTGCCTCGTAGATGGAGATCTTACCAATGCGTGGATGGGTCCTTCGAAAAACAATTAGTAGAGAAGGGATGAGTATGTGTTGGATGGAAAATCACAAAAAGGAAAAGTTAAGCCTCGTAAGCTACTCATAGATATGACTCACTGCTCAAGCACTCACAAACTAATACATTGTCGAATGTAACTCACTAGTCCGATGTGCTAGGTTGCTCGCCAACACAACTTTACTCAAGGGTTACTATGAGCTCGAGGATAAAGTTCTCAATCACAAGAGGGGAAAACAAAAATCAAATATTCCATTAATGATGAGGAGGAAACGTCCATTTACAACAATTGTTTAAATAGGGTATTTATGCCTAGAGTGCAAGGGTTATAATGCTACAACTAGATTACCTAAAAGGGAAGAAATTTATAAAAGTACAAGTATAAATGTAAAAGGACAATTGTATACTCTTAGAATGAGAATATTCCATTGTCAAGGTGTGTTTGTGGGTAATGGGACACGTATTTTGCATGAGAGGCTGGGATGCACTCTTTTAACAATTTCTAACAATCAAAGATTTGGTCGGCCTTCGCTGGGTACTTATGTAGCTCAACACAACAGACTGGTAATAGGTAATGATCTTCAGGAGAAGTCGAAAAGGTTGCTTTTAGAGGCAACTTAGAGAGATTAAGATCAATCAAGGTTATACACCAAACAATTCAAAAGTTTGTGAGATCTTGCATATCTACTTAATTCTTCAGGTTGGCATGGATAGATCTTTCATATCTACTCAAAGGTTACTATGATTGTTACTCTTGTGTTCTTGACTTGCTACATGTATGTTCACACGCATGTGTGTGGTATCCCGTACTAGGCGTTAGCTCACCCTACGGAGGTTAATGATTTTCAACTGCATGTTCAGGTTTAGAGGTATATGATGAGGTTTATACTAAGGATTCCAGTTATGATTTTTTGTATTATGACGAAGAGGGAAACTACTATTACTATAATGATGGAGCAAGGATTTCGTAGATTAGTTCTAGGAGTGAACTACATGGAAATATGTTTATTTCTATTATATTTGAATATTTTTGGGACTTGTGTTGTTATAAAGTGGCCAGTGACTCCTATTGGTGATATCTAATGCGTTGAATTCTGTAAGAGCTATAAGGCTCCAAATTTTTATGTTTAGTGCTTTTATGTTCAAGTTCTTCCTTTAAGTCAGATTTCAATTATGATATTGTGTGCCATTTATGGAGATTGAGTAGTTAATGTTCTGCTTTCGTATATATTTGAGGTTATCATATTGTGAGTCAGTAGATTTTTATGTAATTATTATGTAAATATGTCTGACGTGTTAGTAAAGGTTAGGAACATATAGTGAACAGTAGCATTTCAAGTTTTAAGGCATTACACCGACCAATTACCTAATAGGGTTTTCCAAATCTATCCTAAAACTATATGAGACTATATGAGGTTTTTATCCCATAACTCACCTCTATAAGGTTATGTTGAACAGATTAACTGACCCAACTCGACCTACCGTTATATTAAACTTTTAATAATGCCTCTTATGAATTTAGCTAACCTTCTATATAGTAGTAAATGACCTATTTATTGAGTCAACGACTTAAGTTTGTTTCGTGGATACAACATTGTCTTTCAAACATTTTAAAGTGGAAATTCATTTGTAAACTTCATGAATAATGTAAAAAGCCCCTTCTTTATAAAAGGGTCTTTGAGAAATCAAGAACGTGCTACTTGTATATAAAAGCCCTTTTATATAAAATGTTACTATCCTCACAAATGATATAATCACATAAATAAAATGGCTTACTCAAGAAATTATAACAAGAGATCTTATCAACTGGGCAATATGCAGCCACAATCCACATAGACATGTTTCAAAATAAGAAAGTAAAGAAGTACAATCATCTGCTTTCTTCCATTGTTCGCCAAAAACTGGGGCCTACTCTCTTTCATTATCTCCATCAGCTTTGTAGCATCCCCAACATTGATTGCAATGGCTTGTCTCACAAAATTGAATTACAACAGTTCAACAATAAACATTCATCAAAATTCAAAATTAGGTAAGGTTCAACTTATCTTGTTGCTCTATTATTCCATACCGATAAAGAGGAAAAAAAATCCATAAAATAAGTTTGAAAGTAACTATAGAAATTATTTTCCATTCAATTAAAATCAACTACCATTAACCAATATAACGGCCTATTTACTTTCTAGAATAAAATGACAATAACTATTATTGGGAAGAGATTGAAAATACATATTCCATTATTTACTTTATTTAATATTTTTCTTGCATGAAATGCTTTTTGAATGTTTAGTTCACACCATTGATTATAATATCAAATTGGGAATATAAGAAAAAGTACTAATATGTTTCTATTTGATCTTCTTGGAAAATAATCAAAAGTTAAATAACTTTCCTTATTAATTAGGAACATAATTGTCCAATTACTTAAATCCACCCTACAGAAAGTGGTACTCATTCCTACTAGAAACGAAATAGAAAAGCCATCGAGAATAAGAATTCCTAGACTAGCTCCCAAGTAAACAAGGTGATTCTTATAGGTATTATATTCCCTCTTTATTGCCTCCATTGCTCATTAAGTTTCCATAAAGGATTGATAACATGACTAATAATATTACTCCATAAGGTCTACAGTCAACCCTACCAATAATTCGCTGATGTAATTTGGAAATTTAGTGATGTTTTGATAATATGATCAATAATATTATTCGTTTCTTTCTTGAAACCCTAAAAGCAAATTTCAAAGTATAACCTCCAACTTTGGTCTTTTCAATCACTCAAAAGGTACGAATTTCTCTCATTTTTCCTTTCCTTTTCTCTCTCATGTATACTATTCCTTTTACCAATTCTAAAGGTAAAACAATCTTAAATTTGCAAGTGGTGATGTTGAAAAAAAAGAGAATATGGATAGATCAAATTATTATCATAGTTTGATTCTTGATCTCACTCTAGGGTTTTCTATTTTTCCTTGTAAGGTACAAACGAACTAAGAAGAACACAATGCTTCTAGAATTCAACCGCCAGTGACTTGTAAACAAAATGATTTCTACGTTAAAGGTCCCCACAATAGCTTTGTTTTTTTCCCCTGTTCCTTTTATATTTTGGGAAGTAGTTTTATTAGTTTGGATAATTTGTTCCAAACTCTAATATCTTATCACAATCTATGTATATCTTTGATTAGTTAGTTGATGATGTAAAATGTTAATTAATAGTGCAAGATGACAATCACAATGTATGCTATGTTTGTTATTTGTGAACATTGTCCTATGTTAAACCTTATTCGCACATAATCCTCCATATACTTGACTGTCTCTTAGCTCTTTATGAGTGAAAATTTTAGGCCATTTGTGACTCCTATTCCAATCATATGAGAAGATCAATTGTTTCTTTATTTGCTTCATTGTTATAAATATATTTATCTATGAGTTTTCTTGAACATTCAAAAGAAAGTCATCTATTGATGCTTAATCACCAGCCAATGTAGTTTAACTGAGCACCTATTGTGTAACGTACATACAAGTACTAAGATATTGAGTAACTATAAATAAGCGGACATAAGTCAAGAAATCGTGGAAAGCAAGAAGAGAGATGAAGGATGATGTTGTGAATTGGATGTATATTAGTATTACTCTTAGGTTTCTAGTGCAAAATACGTACCATGTGCTTATATGCCTAATTGATCAAGTTATTCATTAGGCATCATGGCTTCATTTAACCCATTAGACATGCATATTCTACCGAATGATAAAACCATGTGGCAAGCCACCATGTCACCATTCAATTTGGGGTGTGACATATAGTTTATGATCTAAAGCAAAACTAAATTATTGCTAAACAAAACTAAAGAGCCGAGTTGAATCCAAATTGTTTTATGACCTATCCTTTAACTAAGCACAACTAGGGCTTAAATAAATCTAATAAAATAAGGGTAAAATATCATAAATAGTACCTAAACTTCACTAAATATGTAATTTATTACATGTACTTTGGAATGATTAACTTGCCACCTAACTAAAGTTTTCATTATCATTTTTACTGCCTAAACTAATTTTGTTAAGTACGTTTATTAGCATGAATACAAAGACAAGCGAGGAATTGATCCATGACCACCAATGAGTCAAAAACTCCATTTTTTTTTAAGTGGCTTATGACCAAAGGAATGGTTGTCAACCACTTAATGGGGGGTTGCAACTCCTTACAAATCACTACTGACCACCTCCAAACCTTGGGGTAGTCAGAATGTGCAATTCCTAGTTCACCCTTATTTATGTCAACAAACGAACTTGATATATTAGTTTATTTAGTAAAAATAATTATGAAAGCTTCAATTAAATAGTAAATTGATTTTTTTCAAAATATAATATAGCCAGTAAATTGTATATTTTAGCAAAGTATGGGTATTATTCAAGAGATTAACCTGTAAAATAGTATTGAGTTCATCTTGAAAATCTAAAGCTTAAGCAAAGCAAGCTTAAATTCATGAGCTAGAGCTTAGCTTCAACTTCTACTCAGCAAGTTTGGATTTGGGTCAAGTAAATTTATGTAGACTCAACGATATGGGCCAACTAAATTTATTTAGACTCAACAATTATCAAGTTAAATAAATTTAAAATCGAGCTTTAAATCCATTTTGAATTTGATTCTTTCTTCCCTTTTTTGGGGGATCTTTCCTAAACGGAATTGTATCTCATTTCTCATATTTACATAGATCTATACGCCTAGCCGAGAACGTATTGGAGGAAATTCGTTTCACTTTGTGCAAAACTTAGTAGTCCTTCAGAACATCGATCTGGTACAAATCGGCCTACCTCGCATTTCATAGTTTTATTTAGCACAGTATCCATTTCAAAGTACCATCGATACATGCATGCATATATGGATAAGATCAACAAGGCCTTGCCAAACCATAACAATCTCAAAGAAATGGTAAGAAGGAAATTCCATTGAAATGAACTACACCATCTTTTTGGTGGGTGGGTGGTTGGGGGAAAGCTCATTGCATTGAGCTAATGACAAATTCGAGGATGTCCATGTCATAATTAAATTTAAAAAAACAAAAAAAAAAAAAAACAAACAAACCTTTATACCCCACCTAATGTGTCTTGAACCAAAGGCTAAGAGTGACTTTCCCTGGAGCCCAAAAATGCAAATGTGCCTCCAAGCAGACGAACGTCACGGCACAGCAGGAACTGATAAATAAGTAGATGGATTGAGACAGGAAGACGGAAGACTAAGATCGAAGAAAGCACCTTGAGTGCGGCTAAATCTGACTATCTAGCTTGTGAACAACAATGTCCAGAGAAAATAAAATCTGGACTTCATTGTGAATATCTGACTACATCCTCTTGCTTCTAGATATTTTTATTAAAATTCCCCTCGGAAAGCCCCATACCATGCCCAGCAACTCAGTATACCAAGAAATCGGTGTAGTAACCATTAATTTGGGCCCTCGATGCTGGTCCTACCAGCCGAGAGAAAGGCACCTGTCCTTGACTAGGAATGCCTCTTTGATTAGAGAACTGGTCCACAGCCTTTGGCGGAGCTGAAAATGATCTTGAGAATGCCTGAGCAAGCTCAAGAGCAGATGCTGTTTTCCCAAATCTCACACCTGTGTCAGGAGAAACCGGTTTTGGCTCCTCAACTGGCTTGCGCCAAGTCTCTGGAGAAAGTGGCCTCTGTTTCTGCTGCTGCTGATGGAGTGGCTGCTGCTTGTCTGCTTCCCTCACATTCCTCCAGTTGTCATTACGCCAGTTCCTCCGTTGGGGATCGTTCCTGTCGTCTGTCCATGGATCCTTCCTCTTAAATTTCTTCCCATGTCTCTGATCAGGGGCAGGGTTTTCATTCTTCTCACCATAACGGGCAGGTACCGGATTTGCAGTAACTCTTTCAGTCCTTGGAACATTTTGTTTGACCCTTCAGATAGTCAAAACATGGGAAGCGTTAGAGATAAACCAAGATAAAAGCAAACACATGCAATTTGGTTAAGTGCAGATAATGTCATTACCTCTCAGAACCTTGGCCCAATTCACTGTGATCGATAGAAACATCATCAACTCCTCTATCCTTCAGCACCTAAATCATAGTTGACAAGGTGAAAAAGCTTGTAAAAGAATAGGCATCTTGATAATACCCCACATATGTATGAATTCTTAAAAAAAAAATACTATGGGTCTGTTCATTACACAAAAAAAAAAAAAAAAAAAGCATCATTTAAACATGTTTGAGCAAGTTCTTTGATCTAGTCTTTGTTGTTGTAATATTACCGTTGAAACCTCAATAGAAATTGATAATACTGGCTTTTGGCAGATAACTGACAAGAGGAATAAATTATTTTCCTCGTTTCCCATTGACATTGCCACTGCAGTTAACAACCATCACAGCAACCCAAAATCACCTACGACCATAAATTTTCTTTTGGGTAAAGTAAGATTCCTTCAACTATAAATTACTAGTAACCAGAACTACTCTTTATTACCACAGCAGAGGTTTGTAAATATTAGATTACAAAATATATCTGAAAAGGAATAGAAAATGGTTTTCCTAGAATGAAGGCACATTATTATCACTGAAAATGGTAATATCAACGAACAGGGGGAAAAAAAGACAACAGAAAAAGGAATGATAGAAAATATACGAGTCACAGAAATTGTAAAATATACAGGCTAAAATGGTCACTCACCAGTTCTCGGGGACGAGCGCCACTAAATACTACGCCCCTGCATCAGTCAACAATAAAACATGTTTTTTTATTACCACCAGCAACACCTACCCATTTTTGATACACACTCCATCAAACGAACCAATGAACCAATATTCGAACATTGATAAAAAGGAACAGCTTAAGAGAAAAATAAAGAAGACTCGATGGAGTGTGGAGGAGGAGAGCGAAGCCATTTCTTGAGGAGGTAACAA